>JAXIVJ010018022.1:0-24518 GCA_036785665.1 Chirona hameri | reverse complement strand
TGCCATCTGTCTCTGCCATCCCTCTGCCGTCCCTCTGCCGTCTGTCTCTGTCATCCCTCTGCCATCTGTCTCTGCCATCCCTCTGCCGTCTCTCTGCCATCCCTCTGTCGTCTGTCTCTGCCATCTGTCTCTGCCATCCCTCTGTCGTCTGTCTCTGCCATCTGTCTCTGCCATCCCTCTGTCGTCTGTCTCTGTCATCTGTCTCTGCCGTCTGTCTCTGCCATCCCTCTGTCGTCTGTCTCTGCCATCCCTCTGTCGTCTGTCTCTGCCATCCCTCTGCCATCTGTCTCTGCCATCCCTCTGTCGTCTGTCTCTGCCATCCCTCTATCGTCTGTCTCTGCCATCCCTCTGTCGTCTGTCTCTGCCGTCCCTCTGCCATCTGTCTCTGTCATCCCTCTGCCGTCTCTCTGCCATCCCTCTGCCGTCTGTCTCTGCCATCCCTCTGCCATCTGTCTGCCATCCCTCTGTCGTCTGTCTCTGTCATCCCTCTGCCATCTGTCTCTGCCATCCCTCTGTCGTCTGTCTCTGTCATCCCTCTGTCATCTGTCTCTGCCATCCCTCTGCCGTCTGTCTCTGCCATCCCTCTGTCGTCTGTCTCTGTCATCCCTCTGTCGTCTGTCTCTGCCATCCCTCTGTCGTCTGTCTCTGCCATCCCTCTGTCGTCTGTCTCTGTCATCCCTCTGCCATCTGTCTCTGCCATCCCTCTGTCGTCTGTCTCTGTCATCCCTCTGCCATCTGTCTCTGCCATCCCTCTGCCGTCTGTCTCTGCCATCCCTCTGTCGTCTGTCTCTGTCATCCCTCTGTCGTCTGTCTCTGCCATCCCTCTGTTGTCTGTGTCTGTCATCCCTCTGTCGTCTGTCTCTGTCATCCCTCTGTCGTCTGTCTCTGCCATCCCTCTGTCGTCTGTCTCTGTCATCCCTCTGCCATCTGTCTCTGCCGTCCCTCTGCCGTCTGTCTCTGTCATCCCTCTGTCGTCTGTCTCTGTCATCCCTCTGTCGTCTGTCTCTGTCATCCCTCTGCCGTCTGTCTCTGCCATCCCTCTGTCGTCTGTCTCTGTCATCCCTCTGTCGTCTGTCTCTGTCATCCCTCTGCCATCCCTCTGTCGTCTGTCTCTGTCATCCCTCTGCCATCTGTCTCTGCCATCCCTCTGCCGTCTCTCTGCCATCCCTCTGCCGTCTGTCTCTGCCGTCCCTCTGCCGTCTGTCTCTGCCGTCCCTCTGCCGTCTGTCTCTGCCATCCCTCTGTCGTCTGTCTCTGTCATCCCTCTGCCATCTGTCTCTGCCATCCCTCTGTCGTCTGTCTCTGTCATCCCTCTGCCGTCTGTCTCTGCCATCCCTCTGTCGTCTGTCTCTGTCATCCCTCTGTCGTCTGTCTCTGTCATCCCTCTGTCGTCTGTCTCTGTCATCCCTCTGCCATCCCTCTGCCATCCCTCTGTCGTCTGTCTCTGTCATCCCTCTGCCGTCTCTCTGCCATCCCTCTGCCGTCTGTCTCTGCCGTCCCTCTGCCGTCTGTCTCTGCCGTCCCTCTGCCGTCTGTCTCTGCCGTCCCTCTGCCGTCTGTCTCTGCCATCCCTCTGTCGTCTGTCTCTGCCATCCCTCTGTCGTCTGTCTCTGCCATCCCTCTGCCATCTGTCTCTGCCATCCCTCTGTCGTCTGTCTCTGCCATCCCTCTATCGTCTGTCTCTGCCATCCCTCTGTCGTCTGTCTCTGCCGTCCCTCTGCCATCTGTCTCTGTCATCCCTCTGCCGTCTCTCTGCCATCCCTCTGCCGTCTGTCTCTGCCATCCCTCTGCCATCTGTCTCTGCCATCCCTCTGTCGTCTGTCTCTGTCATCCCTCTGCCATCTGTCTCTGCCATCCCTCTGTCGTCTGTCTCTGTCATCCCTCTGCCATCTGTCTCTGCCATCCCTCTGCCGTCTGTCTCTGCCATCCCTCTGTCGTCTGTCTCTGTCATCCCTCTGTCGTCTGTCTCTGCCATCCCTCTGTCGTCTGTCTCTGTCATCCCTCTGTCGTCTGTCTCTGCCATCCCTCTGTCGTCTGTCTCTGTCATCCCTCTGCCATCTGTCTCTGCCGTCCCTCTGCCGTCTGTCTCTGTCATCCCTCTGTCGTCTGTCTCTGTCATCCCTCTGTCGTCTGTCTCTGTCATCCCTCTGCCGTCTGTCTCTGCCATCCCTCTGTCGTCTGTCTCTGTCATCCCTCTGTCGTCTGTCTCTGTCATCCCTCTGCCATCCCTCTGTCGTCTGTCTCTGTCATCCCTCTGCCATCTGTCTCTGCCATCCCTCTGCCGTCTCTCTGCCATCCCTCTGCCGTCTGTCTCTGCCGTCCCTCTGCCGTCTGTCTCTGCCGTCCCTCTGCCGCCTGTCTCTGCCATCCCTCTGTCGTCTGTCTCTGTCATCCCTCTGCCATCTGTCTCTGCCATCCCTCTGTCGTCTGTCTCTGTCATCCCTCTGCCGTCTGTCTCTGCCATCCCTCTGTCGTCTGTCTCTGTCATCCCTCTGTCGTCTGTCTCTGTCATCCCTCTGTCGTCTGTCTCTGTCATCCCTCTGCCATCCCTCTGTCGTCTGTCTCTGTCATCCCTCTGCCGTCTCTCTGCCATCCCTCTGCCGTCTGTCTCTGCCGTCCCTCTGCCGTCTGTCTCTGCCGTCCCTCTGCCGTCTGTCTCTGCCATCCCTCTGTCGTCTGTCTCTGTCATCCCTCTGCCATCTGTCTCTGCCATCCCTCTGCCGTCTCTCTGCCATCCCTCTGCCGTCTGTCTCTGCCGTCCCTCTGCCGTCTGTCTCTGCCATCCCTCTGTCGTCTGTCTCTGTCATCCCTCTGTCATCCCTCTGCCATCTGTCTCTGCCATCCCTCTGCCGTCTGTCTCTGCCGTCCCTCTGCCGTCGTCTCTGCCATCCCTCTTCCGTCCCTCTGCCATCCCTCTGCCGTCTCTCTGCCATCCCTCTGCCGTCCCTCTGCCATCCCTCTGCCGTCTGTCTCTGCCATCCCTCTGCCGTCCCTCTGCCGTCTGTCTCTGTCATCCCTCTGTCGTCTGTCTCTGTCATCCCTCTGTCGTCTGTCTCTGCCATCCCTCTGTCGTCTGTCTCTGCCATCCCTCTGCCATCTGTCTCTGTCATCCCTCTGTCGTCTGTCTCTGCCATCCCTCTGCCGTCTGTCTCTGCCATCCCTCTGCCATCTGTCTCTGCCGTCTGTCTCCGTCGTCTGTCTCCGTCGTCTGTCTCCGTCGTCTGTCTCCGTCGTCTGTATCCGTCGTCTGTCTCCGTCGTCTGTCTCTGCCATCCCTCTGCCGTCTGTCTCTGCCATCCCTCTGCCATCTGTCTCTGCCGTCTGTCTCCGTCGTCTGTCTCCGTCGTCTGTCTCCGCCGTCTGTCTCTGCCGTATGTCTCCGCCGTCTGTCTCCGCCGTCTGTCTCTGCCGTCTGCCTCCGCCGTCTGCCTCCGCCGTCTGTCTCCGCCGTCTGTCTCCACCGTCTGCCTCTGCCATCTGTCTCCGCCATATGTCTCCGCCGTCTGTCTCCGCCATCTGTCTCCGCCGTCTGTCTCTGCCATCTGTCTCCGCCGTCTGTCTCTGCCGTATGTCTCCGCCGTCTGTCTCCGCCGTCTGTCTCTGCCGTCTGCCTCCGCCGTCTGTCTCCGCCGTCTGTCTCCGCCGTATGTCCGTGCAGCGCGTCTCACACCGCCGCTCTATCACCTGCCAACAGGGCCTGGTCGTGCCGGTCCTACGCGGCGTGGAGGGTATGAGCTACCTGGACATAGAGAAGGGCATCGAGGCGCTCGGAGCCAAGGCCAAGGAAGGTGAGTCGGCACGGGTTGTAGCACAGGTGGACATTGCCCGCCTTGTCTGTTGTCTTGGCTCGTCCGTTCACCTGACTGCCGCAGTGCACGCCAAGTGCACTGCCAACCACGCTCTGCTGCCAGCAGTGCTGTCAGCTATAGCTCAGCTATAGCTCAGCTATAGCTCAGCTGTGTGGGGTGTGTGGTTGTTTTTATTCTCACTATCATGCCTGTGCTGATGACCATGCTGTCATGGTGCCTGGCGTTGGAGGACATGTCATGTCTGTGGTGACGGTCCCATCCCTGCTCCCGCTCTCGTCTCTGGCTCACATCCCTGCTCCCACTCTTGTCTCTGGCGCACATCCCTGCTCCCGCTCTCGTCTCTGGCGCACATCCCTGCTCCCGCTCTCGTCTCTGGCTCACATCCCTGCTCCCGCTCTCGTCTCTGGCTCACATCTCTGATCCCGCTCTCGTCTCTGGCTCCCATCCCTGCTCCCGCTCTCGTCTCTGGCTCCCATCCCTGCTCCCGCTCTCGTCTCTGGCTCACATCCCTGCTCCCACTCTCGTCTCTGGCTCACATCCCTGCTTCCGCTCTCGTCTCTGGCTCCCATCCCTGCTTCCGCTCTCGTCTCTGGCTCACATCCCTGCTCCCGCTCTCGTCTCTGGCTCACATCCCTGCTCCCGCTCTCGTCTCTGGCTCACATCTCTGATCCCGCTCTCGTCTCTGGCTCACATCTCTGATCCCGCTCTCGTCTCTGGCTCACATCTCTGATCCCGCTCTCGTCTCTGGCTCGCTGGCGGTGTTTGTGTTCTGCTGATCTGTCATATCCCTGCTCCCGCTCTCGTCTCTGGCTCGCTGGCGGTGTTTGTGTTCTGCTGATCTGTCATATCCCTGCTCCCGCTCTCGTCTCTGGCTCGCTGGCGGTGTTTGTGTTCTGCTGATCTGTCATATCCCTGCTCCCGCTCTCGTCTCTGGCTCGCTGGCGGTGTTTGTGTTCTGCTGATCTGTCATATCCCTGCTCCCGCTCTCGTCTCTGGCTCGCTGGCGGTGTTTGTGTTCTGCTGATCTGTCATATCCCTGCTCCCGCTCTCGTCTCTGGCTCGCTGGCGGTGTTTGTGTTCTGCTGATCTGTCATATCCCTGCTCCCGCTCTCGTCTCTGGCTCGCTGGCGGTGTTTGTGTTCTGCTGATCTGTCATATCCCTGCTCCCGCTCTCGTCTCGGCTCGCTGGCGGTGTTTGTGTTCTGCTGATCTGTCATATCCCTGCTCCCGCTCTCGTCTGGCTCGCTGGCGGTGTTTGTGTTCTGCTGATCTGTCATATTCCTGCTCCCGCTCTCGTCTCTGGCTCGCTGGCGGTGTTTGTGTTCTGCTGATCTGTCATATCCCTGCTCCCGCTCTCGTCTCTGGCTCGCTGGCGGTGTTTGTGTTCTGCTGATCTGTCATATCCCTGCTCCCGCTCTCGTCTCTGGCTTGCTGGCGGTGTTTGTGTTCTGCTGATCTGTCATATCCATGTTGATGCTCACACCACTACCTGCTGCCACTTCGTCAGGCTCTCTGGCGGTGGAGGACATGGACGGCGGCACGTTCACCATCAGCAACGGCGGCGTGTTCGGCTCCATGTTCGGCACGCCCATCATCAACCCGCCGCAGTCGGCCATCCTCGGCATGCACGGCATCTTCCAGCGTCCGGTCGCCATCGACGGAAAGGTACGGCGGCGGTACGCTGGCGCAGGGGTAGGAGAACTGCCTCCTGTGGGGTGGCTGGCTGACTCAGGGGTACGGCACCTTCTTGTGCCGGTGACCCGGGTCCAAAACCCTCCGCGGGACCTCTAAAAGTTGATTATGCTTTTGCCCCATTGCTTTTCGGAACAGGGCGATAGTTCTAGATAGCCTCTTGGTTCTCAGAGGATATCGTGCTTGGTCCAAAAACCTGTCTCCTGTACTAGCGACTAGGGTTCCATTCCTAGGCGGCTCTCCTTGAATCGAGCGAGAGAGAACTGCGTCTTGAGGTCGGCTTGGAAAGATGGCAGACGCTTGAATTCACGGGAGTCTGTGACTTTGTGTTCTGCTAGGTGAGCTTGCTATTGGGTTTCGTTGCGTCAGGTGGTCATTATATGCAAACGGAATGCAGATGGTGAAAGTTGATCTTGTTAGGCCGGTCCGTATAGACCGGTTTGTCTTCATCATAGTAGTTTGCGATCGATCACAACACACGCTGCTATGGAAATGTGTTAACAATTAAAAAGCTCACAAACACCGTTCCAACATCAACCGTTACGACGTTAGGACGACTTTGGTTTTTCCCCATATAACATACTGCTTGCCAGCCTGGGCGCCACCGACACGTATTTTACGCCAACGTATCGAAAAAGTCATCAACTTTGCGACACGCGTTGTGACCAAGAAACGCAAATACGATCACATTAGCGAGGCACACCGGCAGCTCAACTGGTTGCCGTTCGATGCAGTCATCCAACAAAGAGACTGCATCCTTATCCATCAACTGATCCACCGTGCAGACGCACCAGACAACCTGAAGTCCCTCATAGAGTACCGTGCCGACGTATCCGAGCGCACCACCCGTGCATCCTCTGACTCGACACTGAACACGCGCTGGTGCAGATTAGACATCACACAGAGATCAGTGCCGGTCCGTCCCCTTCACCGAGAACAGGCCGGTCCGTCCCCTTCACAGAGGACAGTGCCGGTCCGTCCCCTTCACAGAGAACAGTGCCGGTCCGTCCCATTCGCAGAGAACAGTGCCGGTCCGTCCCCTTCACAGAGAACAGTGCCGGTCCGTCCCCTTCACAGAGAACAGTGCCGGTCCGTCCCCTTCACAGAGAACAGTGCCGGTCCGTCCCCTTCACAGAGAACAGTGCTGGTCCGTCCCCTTCACAGAGAACAGTGCCGGTCCGTCCCCTTCACAGAGAACAGTGCCGGTCCGTCCCCTTCACAGAGAACAGTGCCGGTCCGTCCCCTTCACAGAGAACAGTGCTGGTCCGTCCCCTTCACAGAGAACAGTGCCGGTCCGTCCCCTTCACAGAGAACAGTGCCGGTCCGTCCCCTTCACAGAGAACAGTGCCGGTCCGTCCCCTTCACAGAGAACAGTGCCGGTCCGTCCCCTTCACAGAGAACAGTGCCGGTCCGTCCCCTTCACAGAGAACAGTGCCGGTCCGTCCCCTTCACAGAGAACAGTGCCGGTCCGTCCCCTTCACAGAGAACGGTGCCGGTCCGTCCCCTTCACAGAGAACAGTGCCGGTCCGTCCCCTTCACAGAGAACAGTGCCGGTCCGTCCCCTTCACAGAGAACAGTGCGGTTCGTCCCCTTCACAGAGAACAGTGCCGGTCCGTCCCCTTCACAGAGAACAGTGCTGGTCCGTCCCCTTCACAGAGAACAGTGCCGGTCCGTCCCCTTCACAGAGAACAGTGCTGGTCCGTCCCCTTCACAGAGAACAGTGCCGGTCCGTCCCCTTCACAGAGAACAGTGCCGGTCCGTCCCCTTCACAGAGAACAGTGCCGGTCCGTCCCCTTCGCAGAGAACAGTGCCGGTCCGTCCCCTTCACAGAGAACAGTGTCGGTCCGTCCCCTTCACAGAGAACAGTGCCGGTCCGTCCCCTTCAGACTTGGAACGGTCTCCCCAGCGACGTGAGGCGGACAGGTAGCTCCGGTGTATTCAAGCGGCGCCTCGGGGTGGCATGTTCTCGGCGGCCCTGATCGGGACTTCAGTGCCGATATGTTTTACTGACTGTGTGTCATTGTAGTATGTATTTTACATGATCGTACAGGGTGTTTAGTTTATTTTCCATGTGAACGACAATGCGCTTTTTCACGATGACATTGTATTGATTGTAGTATATGTATGACACTGTGGCGTTAAAAGCCAACCTGTGTTGGATCCCACAGCGATGCGCAATACATACATACATACATACTTCTGCAGGACCGGTAACTGTATAGGAGAGTAGGAATCACGGCCGTAAAGTTAGCGGCTTATTTAGCGATTTTAACCTCACATATTTTGTCGGATAATTATATCATTTTCCCGACCGGCACCACGGAAGAGCCAACATGGTTTATATGATTGATAAGGATATATCGTTTTCTGAAGTTCGACAGTAATCACCTACTCCATGAGAGAGTTCGTGAAGGCCTCAGCGGCTCTTCGCCTGCTGCCACCTATTGACAGCGTCAGTAACATCTATTTCTCCTTACTCCCGCCAGGTGGAGATCCGTCCGATGATGTACGTGGCGCTCACGTACGACCACCGTCTGATCGACGGCAGGGAGGCGGTCATCTTCCTCAGACACATCAAGGCGGCCGTGGAGGACCCGCGTGTCCTCCTGCTCGGTCTGTAGGGGCGCCGCTGTCCCCTCCCGCCGGCCTCAGGGCGGCGGGTAGAGCCGTGTGTTTAGGTTTGACGGAGGTGCAGTGATCGCCCGAGGCTGGTGACCGGCTCGGCCCGGCCAGCCTCAGCCGTCCGGGCCAGCTCGGTCCAGCCCAGGCACCAGAGACTGTGTAATTATTGTGGCTTTCGTGGTGGTATACATGCCGGAGGAGCGTGTGGTTGGTGTCAGCACTATGAGCCCTAAGCACGCACGCTGAGGTGCTTCGTCTCTGGTTTTATACGCCGGCAATTCTCTGTGCCGCCTTATCCAGCCGGCGCACTAGAGCGGCTGTGGTGGCTGGCGGGTGGAGAGTCTCGTGCGGTGGTGACTGGCCAGCACGATGGTCCTACCCTCTGCGGAGGGTACTGACTGACTGACCGACACCTGCCCGACACCTGCCCGACACCTGCACTCTGTGTACATATTGTTATCACCCCTGCTGGAGTGAATTGGTGGGCTAACCGCGGCACTTGCCCGTCTGCCGCTGGCTATAGGACTGATTCGAACCAACGACTGCCGACTAGATATCAAGTATTAATACAGGATTCCCCAGGCCGAGAGTGTTTACAAGACTGGACGTTTTGTTTGTTGGAATGCGAGATTCAGCAGTAGGCTACGATATATCTCTATATATTTTTTTTTGTGTAACTGCGCTGCAGTTATTGGCTTGAAACGCATTCAACTCGCCGTTACTGTGAATACGATAAAATAGCACGCAGAATTCCGGATCTATTTGTCAAGACCACGAGCTTTCAACATTTAAGCGGCCTGGTTGAATTAAAAAGAACAAAATGTGCTGGTTCAGCAAATTACTCAACAAGGAGCCTCAGTAATATTGCTTTAATCGTAGCAATAATAATATTATTATTTTTGGATGCGGACTTTGATTGCGGCAAATCGTAAACGAAATGGGACAGCCGGGATGCTGAAAAGAAAAGCGGCATATTGCATTCCTGAGTCGACTGGAACAAATGTAACCAATCGTGAAAGATCGGTCACATTTGAAAAGATTCGAAGGATTGTTTACAGATTTCACGCTTCCTTCAGACCCAATGGCGGCGCCACCATAGGGGCAGGGGTGGCAGACTGCACTGCCACCCCTACGGTGACACTGGTGTGGCATTGCCACCCCTAAAATGTAGGCCACCGTCAAAATTGTACTGGTGCTGTTTTGCCAAATTTGTGTATTCCGGCCGCTGCGAACATATGGAGTAGTTCCCTTCGTTGACCAATTAAATTGTAGTCACGTTACCATATATTGCTATAAATGCTATTCAAACTATACTATCTAGTCATGACCATAATATTCGCTAATTTGATCGAAACTTTCGCTCTGTATCGGGTAATCTAACTTGACTCATCTAACCGAGAGCACGCCAATGCAAGTGCCGGTGCCACTGTGCGGGACAGGGCGGCGGCAGCCGGCAACGGGCAGAGCAGGGCCAAGCAGGGCGAGGCAGGGTAGGGCGGGGCGGGACATGGCGGGACAGGACGGGACATGGCAGGGCAGGGCAGGGCAAGGCAGGGCAGAGCAAGGCATGGCCGGCAGCCGGCAAGGCAAGACAGGTGGTGAGGCATGGCAAGAGAGGTGGGGCAGGGAAGGCAGACTCGTAATATTTTAATAAAGAATATATATTCAGCCCGTGCACTGCCAGGGTTCGCGCCAACCATAAACTGCCGGGGGGGGGGGGGGGGGGGGGAGGAGGAGAGGAGGAGAGGAGGGAGGAGGGGCGGATAGCCGCCCACCAAGATCTCGAAAACCACACGTCGTAGCGATAAGCGAAAAACGGTGTTGGATAACTCGAGACAAGCTCTATCGAAAGTATACCGGCAATTGTTAAGGTCAAGTCCATATTGAGATCACCAGAGATCATCAAAGGGCACATTTTGGCTATATATGGGTGTTCTTAACAAAACTGTCTTGAACTTGAACTTGAATGGTCGACTCCATCTTGCAGATGCATGATCATTTATGATCGTCTTGTTTCAGTTGAATGCATAGGCTCTTCAAACCTATTTTATGTGACAGATATGCTGTTTTTATCGATGATTTCCCTCTGTATGCGGGCCTTGTAGATATGATGGATGATAAGGCTCTGCTCCCTATCAGCAGCGATGATGCATTCTACCGCTGGGAGTTTTCTCTCTAACTTGGTGTGGTACCTCCTTTGGGCCTCTTCTCTATCATCTTTGAGTTGCATACATTCAAAGAACATATGCTCTGATGTTTCAATACCATCGAGACAAAGTGGACAGGTGCTATTTTGATTTATGTGTCTCCTGACCATTCCTGTGGACACCCATGAGTGTCCTGTTAGTAAAATTATTTTTGTTAGTGTGGCTTGTCTGACAATTGTGCTGTATTTGCTAGATGGCCAGACTGCACTTGGTGCTTCATACTTGTTATTTTGCGGCAACATTGCCAGCCATCTTAGGCTTGACATATGCTCTATAGTACTCTTGGTTTCCTTTCTCATGCAGTGATTCACGGCCATGCGAACTATCTTGTTCCAAGATCTTTGTAGTTCCCCTGTTCCCTGTTCAACTAAAACAGATAGACTTGGCAAGTCAAGTGCTTTGAGCAATTCCTCCCAATGACGCACAAGACTACTGGTCCGGTCAGTATTGACGGCTCCATGAATGATTACGTATCTGGTTAGCGTATGCTCCTTGGCAGCTTTCAGCAGGAAACCTATAAACTGTAGGGCTATCTTTATCAAGAGAATAGAACATGTTGGTGCACCTAGCATTATACAAGTTACCATCTTCTGTGTTTTAGCAGGTCTTTCAAGAGGTAGCAGGTCTTTCAAGCAAGTCGTCTTTACCGACTTGGATGAGTCGGTAAAGACGCACCAACATTCCCTCCAAGTAAGCAATTTCAGCTGCTGATAGGGACGTGACCGCTAAACTATATATCAGAATTGGTTCGGCATATATCTTCCACGTAGTGTAGTGGGTTATGGGGCTATCTCTTTTTATGTCAAGTCCATTCTTGCATTTGGCAAAGAACGCCCTTCTTGCTTTCTTCATGCCTTCTTCTATTCTTCTTCTTGCTGGATTCCTTGTTGTCATGACAATACCTGGATGAGTGTATTCATCTGTCTTCTCAATTGTTTTGGTGCCGAGCCTCCAGTTGTAAGGTTCTGCCTTGCCAAAGATAATTACTTTACTCTTTGTTGCGTTATACCTATACCGCCACATGCAGCTATGCCTGTATGCGATGTCTAGCATTTCTTGGAGTTCGTATGGGTCAGTACTGATAAGCACTTCATCATCAGCGTAAGCGATGACTGGAACTTGTTTGCATCCTATGGTAGCCCCTTTGCCAGCTTCTAGTAACATGCGTATTCTGTCTTCCATGTACATTACCAGCATGCTGGAGGACAACACGCCACCCTGCTTTAGTCCCTGTTCTATGCGGCCGTCAGTAGAAACCGCTTCTCCCACCTTGACCTTCACATACAATTATCGGTACAGGTTACGAAGTATGACGACGAGTCTTGGCGGTATGTTTGCACATATGAGTTTGTATATTAGTCCGTTGTGCCAGATAGAGTTGAAGCATTTTCGTACGTCAAGAAACGCGACATATGTTGTTTTCCCTATGTCTCTGTTGGCGGATATTACTTCTTGTAAGACGAAGTTAGCTTGTAGTGTGCCTCTGTTTTTCTGATAGGCAAACTGGAGTTCCGATGGAATGTTAGCTTCAGCCATCTTCGGGTACAATCTCTGCACCACCATCATCTCAAACGCCTTACAGAGCATAGTGAGGACAGATATATCCCTATAGTTATCAGTTTGAGACGGATCGCTGCCATGCCCTTTGAACACTGGAGTGACTAATCCAAATTTAAAGTTTTCTGGTATTTTACCAGTATCTAGAATCTGCTGCATAGCTTTAGCTATTGCCGAATTCGCCAACCCCTGCGCTTCCTTCAGGTGCTATGTAGTGATTTCATCGAAGCCCGGGCCTTATTATTCTTCATGGATTGTATGGCTACTTCCACTTCACTTATATTGATGGGATCTACTTGGTCCAGATAATTATAGTTTGTTTCGTATTTATTGCATACGTCTTCCACTTCTCCATTCACTGCCTCTTTCCAGTTCTTATCAAAGCTGTTACTCCGATTGGTTTACCTGTGCGAACGAAATGAGTTAAAAACGTATGTGCGATCTCATTTGGTTTAAATACTTCCGCGCCGTCCACCACGATTCTCGGTATTACCCTATTGGTTCTGGATTGTCGCATGAATGAGAAGTACCTTTTGGATAGATGGCTACATTCCATCTCTCTTCTTACATCGTCTCTCTGTTTTCTCTGTAGTTGTTGTCTTCTCTGCTCGTTCAAATATTGTCTCTTGATTGTTCGAAACAATTCCTCTGCCTTTTTTATATCTTGTCCTTCGGCAGATTTCCAGGTCTGTTTCGCCGCCAAACATTTTGCCCTGTATTCTGTTAGCATTGGGTTCCACCAGTGACTCGCTTGGTTTTGCTTCCCCCTTCTGGGTAGCACTTCTGCTGCTCTTCTAAATCCTTCAGCTACTTGAGCAATGTTCTCAGCGTTCTGCATTATACTATGTATCCTCTTATGATATTCTTCCGTTGCGCCATTTCTCCTGGCTCTTTCCCAGTTTATTCGTGGTCTTCTTGGTGGACTTGGCTCATGCACAGGTCCGGCTGCCGTTATTGTCATCAATACTGGTTCATGGTCTGATTTATTTAACGCACTGCGTTCTGGTATATGATATATCTTAATCAAGTCGACGTGAAATTTGTCGACGAGAAAATAGTCTAGCAGTGATACAGGCGTCGTTTCTTGCATGTATAATGAGCACAATCCATCAATTTCTGTCTTCGAGATCACAAGATCATACTCATACATGAGTCCTGCAATGTACTTCTTGTTGTAGTGAGTGTCTCTTCTCAGATCAACATTCAAGTCAGCTCCAATAATAAGCATTCTCCCCATTCCATGTTGCTCTACGATGGCGCTAATTCTGTCTATCGTCTCCTGATACTCTATTATCTTATCTGCAGTCGTTCCAGTTGGCATGTAGGCAGCTATCAATAACATTTCAATGAGGTATCCCTGTACAATTACTGCTACTACTCTTGGGCTGCCCGTATCGCCCAATGGTATCAATTTCAGCTCTTCCTTTGCTAGTATGGCAACACCACCATGACCACGTGCTCCTAATTTGTCGGTAGTTGCATAGTCGTAGTGTGTATCGTAACTTGTGGCAATTACAACATAGCCATCCCTTCTTAGGCTACTTTCTTGGCTTGCTTTTGACGTCCATGTCTCATTCAGAAGAATAATGTCGGCATTTGCTAATAGTGAGTTTGTGAACTCGTCGTCAGCCTTATAGCCCCGACAGTTGTATTGGACGAGATGAAGTTTTTTGTCTGACCACCGATTTCCCCTTTCATGCCAAATTTTGAGTTCCAGATGATATTAGTTTGATCTCTTCGGATTTTCCCCATTGTTTTTTTTTTGTTGAAGTAGGTTTGCTTTGCTGTTTGCTTTCCTATAGCTGATTGCACGTACTCCTTCGTGTGCT
The DNA here is from genome assembly GCA_036785665.1 of Chirona hameri. Classification (NCBI taxonomy): domain Eukaryota; kingdom Metazoa; phylum Arthropoda; class Thecostraca; order Balanomorpha; family Balanidae; genus Chirona; species Chirona hameri. The sequence continues at coordinate 10,802 of JAXIVJ010018022.1, read as the reverse complement.
GTCATCCCCTGGATGTGATTCATTTCCTCCTTTCCGTTTTTTTCTATACCATGGGTCCCATGGTTGTCCTTGGTTAGGCTGTTTGTCTTCTGTGCGTGTGCTTGGGGGTATGTTGCTATATCTGACATCCTGTTTCCACAGCCCTCGGGTGTCGTATCTCTGCGAGTTCCATGGTTTATCGTACCATGTTCTCTGGATGTTTCTGTTGCTGTGGTGCGAGAGGTTAGGTCTTTGAGGACGGTTGTCTGGGCGTCGTGTTGGATACCAGTTGCTCGTTTGCTTCACCTGTAGTTGTGTATTGTTCTCCTCGGTACGGTGTTGCCAGTCAGTGTGCTGCTGTTGGTTATTCCGCCCGTATTTGAGAGCGTGTCTGTAGTCCATCTGTTGTGTCTGTGGATATTGGTTGTGATAAAGTTGTTGGTGTTGCTGTCTGGTTTTGTGAGCTCCAATGTCATTGAATGGCTTCAGTGATCCTCTGTGCGGCTCTCTGCTACCATGTACTATATTCTCTTCCAGACTCCTCTCGGGTGCTACTGGATTCTTCTCCGTCACATGCTGTTGTAGTTTGCGATGGTCAAACTCGTTGCTTGAAGTCCTTGAGTTCTCTTGTGGGTCGGTTGTCTTTCCACTCCCACCTTTCCCTTTCTGCTTGTCTTCTTCGTCTTTTTCATGATTTTTCTCTTCATCTCCCTCGCTTAGGTTTTCATTTTTGTCTTGCCCTTCTGTCCTCTGTTGCACTACTTCTGTGATCACACGGCCTTCCGCTGGCTGTTGGCCGCTTAGCCACAGTAAATAGGCAGCGCAGGGCTGACAGAGCATGTGACCGGCCGGTTGCCGAGTGACTGGGCTATCCTGACCGTTTGTCCCTGGTCCGTTATGGTCTTCCTTCTCCTTCCAGTTCCGAGCCAGTTCCGTTCGGAGCTTTTGGTTCTCAGCTTTAAGTTGGCTAACTTGTGTTGCAAGTCCTACCTTTCGTTTCACAGTTTTGCATAACACTGTGCGTGTGGTGCTGCGTGTGGTCCGGCTTGGTGTGCTGCTCTCTTCTGACGTCCTGTCATCCTGCTTTGCTCCCTGGCTGTGTTGCGGTTCCTGCCCTTCATTACTGCCATCCCTCATCTGCGCCTGCTTGGCATTGTTCTTCGTTTCGTCGAAGAACAACGATCACGGTCACGGGTCAGTCGCTCCTCCCGGTGGCACTGACCCGTGACTGAGGCGACGGCGTGAGGTGGAGAAGATGACAAAACTGGCTTGCAAGCCTTCAATTATGGCCATGAAGTGCACGAAAAGATGTTTTGGTGTTGAGAGCTCTAGCGAAAAGCTCAATTCAGACATGCATAGACATACTATATATATCGATAAGGACAGGACAATGACATAGGCATAAACAGAGACAGGGGCATATACAGGGACAGGTGACAGGTCTCCGCAAAATTGACCTAAGGTCAATAGTTAAGTCAGCAGAAGCCATTGAATTTGAACATTCTAAAAATCGCCGAATTGTTGTTAAGGAATAACTTTTGACAAACGCATGATAGAGTAAAACAGATTTCACTATTGTGTATGTCTCGTCAAGACGCATCAAGACGCGAAATTGTGGGTGACTTAGTTAGGTCATATACAAAAATTGGCCTGACCTGAGGTCAGGTAAAAGGGAATAGTTCACCTTTAACATGGTGTTTTGGACTGAGATAGTAGATTTGTAGAGCAGATCTAAAAATGGTTTGTGGTGAAAGAATTACCTCCCTACGTTAAGTAATTTCGTCACAGGACTAGTGGGCCCGGTTTCATGTCCGCTGTTCCGGGCCACGATCGGGACATGAACGCTCGCCGCCGGAGGCAGGTACACTCTCTGGCACGCAGTCTCTGATCGCGACGCCTCGTTAATATCGGCTCAGCCGCCCGGGCGGCGCGGCGGCCCCTTGTCAGAGACTGTACTTGGCGTCAGGCGGAGCGGGGCGGAGCCAGAACGCCAGCTGCTATTGTACGATTTCTCGTGAAATACAAAGAGGAACTTACTTCTTTCTCCACATATATCCATCAGTTGTCCACACCAAAGTCATATTCGTAGTTTTGAGCTCAAGATGCACCGTATGGTTGAATTTCAAGAAACTTTCAAGGTGACCTATTCCCTCCTCAACTCTTACTTATATAACTTACTTTCTCATTATCTCGAAGTCCAGAATCTGTAGCTCTGTCTGAGCAGCTTTCATCAGAGTAGCATAACAGTAATATTGGTTCAGAAGGATCACAGAGTTGTATCATTTAATTTAATTTAAATTGTTGCGTCACAGGTCGAAATCACTTGGTAAAAGTATGTCCTTAAAGGTATCCTTAAAGGGAGTGTGCCTACTCACATCGCTTATTTGGGATTATTGACACTGGTCTATAGAACATAATTTTCTGAATTGACCCATTACTTCATTTCTCCAGATTCGCCCTAGTTGCTGAGATATTCCACAGACTCCAGGAACTTGCAGGGAGCAAAAAGTTATCGGGTAGACTCCAGAGGGCTTCCGCTACTAGAAGCACTGCAACTAGCGATTCAACTGCTAGCATATTGTTAGCGCCGGCCGATAGCAATTCAACAAAACAGCTCGTGCACGCTGATAGCAGCAGCCGAACAGAAACTGGACGGCCATCATGTTTTTCGATGATGGCTGTTTCGATGATGGCCGATGGCCATTTTTTGAAGAAGATATCAATTTAGAGCTACGCAACTTGCACATAATAAAGTTCACAGTGGCAAGAACGTGCTGTGCAAAACTTGTCTTTCTATCTCACATGATGTGACCGTAATTGTATTGTCTTATGTGCGTCGTTTTACATAACATCTCCATAGTGGCGATCGTTTTCTAGATATCGAAACAAAAAATAAGAAAAAAAACGATCTAGGTGAAAATTCAACTAAAGGGGCTCCAGATGTGAATTTCATCATATACAACAATCAAACCAATAGCTACTTACTGTATGATTTTTTTTTTGACATTCCAAAACAGTAGGCACACTCCCTTTAAACTGGCACTGATTTGATACTAAGTTATTGTGGTTCGGTTTTGCTTCTTGTCTAGTGTCTGCTCCTAGGCCTGTGCGGCGATTTGATCCAGAAAGTTTTTCGTCTCTTCTAAGCTATTTTTGTATTCTCTTCTGTTTTTCCTTCTCGGGAGTAATGGAGTCCAGCTCCGAATTGCATCTTGCCAATTATGTTTTTTTGCGCTCAAGGGAGACAATATTGCGTTGAGCCTATGGTGCGGAATAATTCAGCTACTTGGTAACCACAAAATAATAAATTACTTTTCCTTCGCGAATGGCGCGGCAAATCAACTCTTACTTTATTTTATTCGTCTCGACAAGCCAAATACAATGGTGAAAATTACATTGATTTACCTTGATGTGGTAAAGAGTTATTGCAGAAACCACATGCGTGACATGGGGGTCACCTGAGTTGACCTCGTGGAGGTCAAAGAACATAATTTTGGCATAGGGCTTTGCATTTGGCAAAGCCCTATGCCAGGCAGGAGTGGAGTAGGCAGGAGTGGTGGATCTGGTGAAAACTGGTCAAATTTAGCCATTTCTTATGGATTTATACGCGTTTTCATTTTTCCCATTGGCTTATACTGGTGATGTCACGAAATCGACCTTATTTTAGGTCACCGATATAAACAAAATCAACAAAAACGAATTGTAGTTACTTATCACCTGATGACATCCTGTGAGTTTCAAACCGTTTGGTCAATCACTTTCGCTGTGGCACGACCGCAAACTTGTTTGAAGGTGGGGTCACTTGACTTGACCTGGTGACCTGACCTGAATTGATCTGATGTCAAAAATTTCACACCATGTGGGTAATTGATGCCAAAACAGCTGTGCCAAATTTGGCGGCGCTGCATACTGTTGTGTTTTCGCTATTCAGGAAAACCTGAGAGGCGGAAATCAACAGGCAGGTAGTGGGCGTGTAAATTATCTTGTATGTTTATATCAAATACGAAATTATAACGAAATACTTCGGCTCTTTTCGGTACTTTACCTCTACCCACCGCAACATTCAAACATTGCCTTGCATACTTGCTTCTTCTCCGAATTCCTGTTCAACGTACTAAGTTCCAAGAATATAGGTACTTAGACTGCTTACAGACGCTATGATTTTCTAATTATAAATCGTCTACTATCTGAAAAAAACGCGATATATAGTTAATTCATCGTGGGGTGAAATAATAATTTATGGTTCCGGTATGCAAATAATATGTGCTAAAAATATTGTAAGAACTTGCAAAAATATATGCCTATCAGCTGATTATTAACACAACAATAGGACGAAATGTGTTGGGCTTTAATCTCGTTTAGCGCGAGGTCTATATGCATTTTATACTTCCGTGTCACTTTTCCCAGTAGAGGATCACTCGACTTGACCTGGAGGTGGGGTGGGGTCATGCGTACCTACTTAATAAATTTTGCCACCCCTGGCAAAAATCCGTGGCGCCGCCCCTGTTCAGACCACGACGGGCCCGACATTGGAAATGTCTCACTACCACATCATGTGTTCCTTCGCTAGCCAACCATCCTGTGGTGTTGAATTAATGTGCGCATTGTGCTGCAGGTTCGTGTTGAGTTATCTGTCACATTTTCCGTCTCTCCGACACTCCGCAGGATGTGGGTTAGTACTAGCTGTGGGTCGGACCGACGTTGGCTGCCGGGTTGTTTTTAGCCGGCGGCTGTGATTGGGTGCGTGATTGGCTTTCGGGCGGATCGGGGCTAGTTTGGCGCCATTTATAGCCCATTTCGCTGCGGGCGCCAAGGCAGAACAGCGCGCCACGGCACACACTCGACTCAAATCTCAGAGCTCATAAATGCGTTTCAACTCCGCCTCCAAGAGAGGAATTTCAACTCCCCTAAGGGGGCACCTAAGTCGGTAACTTAAAGGTAACTTGCTATACCAGCTTCGCAGCTTTGCGCTGTGAATGTAAAGCCTTACAGCATATATTTTCATTTCCAGGTCACATACACCCTCTCTACGTAATTTCTCCTAGGCCCTTCACAACATTTCTCTCACGTATCTTTCCGCGTGAGCCGATAGCGTTCCGTTCAATTCGGATGGTCGTCGGCCGATTCTGTGGACTATTTTCTTCATCTGCCACGGGTGACGAGTATGACGGGGGAGCGGCAGCCACCCGTCGGCTCTCGACCTTCCTCCAGAAGTTTGTGCTTCTTTTATTGCTGTGATGCCGTGCCGCCGCCGCTCTGGCCTTCCCATGTCCCAGGAGCGCGTCGGAAACTTTTAACAACGCCATTCGATCTGGGACCGAACGATCCCAACTACCGGGTTGGCTGGAGCGGCGCCCCACCCGGTGGCGGCGGAACGGGCGGCCTCCTCCGCCGCCGCCGCCGTCGTCTCTTTCTCCGCCGACCGCTTTGTGGTAGACTCGATTATATATGGACGAGGAACAGCGAACCCGCTAACCAGCGGAATTGACCCGCGAAATCACGTTCCACGCCTGGGTTATCAGGGATATTGTGCTGCTAATAATCGGAGACTGGGGTAATAAGCGAAGACGAGGCTATTAGCGAAGACGGGGCTAGTAACGAAGACGAGGCTAGTAGCGAAGACGAGGCTAGTAGCGAAGACGAGGCTAGTAGCGAAGACGAGGCTAGTAGCGAAGACGAGGCTAGTAGCGAAGACGAGGCTAGTAGCGAAGACGAGGCTAGTAGCGAAGACGAGGCTAGTAGCGAAGACGGGGTTAGTAGCGAAGACGAGGCTAGTAGCGAAGACGAGGCTAGTAGCGAACACGAGGCTAGTAGCGAAGACGGGGCTAGTAGCGAAGACGAGGCTAGTAGCGAAGACGAGGCTAGTAGCGAAGACGGGGCTAGTAGCGAAGACGAGGCTAGTAGCGAAGACGAGGCTAGTAGCGAAGACGGGGCTAGTAGCGAAGACGGGGTGGACAGAGTAAGACCACGAGGATAGCTACCGGGAGCTTCTGCCCGCCTGAGAGGCAGCCTGTTGATGTGGCTCGACATTTTCCGTCACGACGGGTAACATGGCTACCATTGGTTACACGATGGACTAGAGGCAGGGGAACCATAGAAGCGTTGGCTTTGTAGCTTTGCAGCATGTAGTTCGCTTGTAGCATGTAGTTCATGTAGTTAATTTCAAAAGTGTCCATATTTCATGCTTTGCAGTGATTTTGTAAATTGTCTTATTTCCAATCCTCGCTTTGGAAAGGACTGAGCTGGTCTCAATCTGACACGCCAGCTGCATATCCTACTGCAGCGTTATTGCCTTTTCTGGTATACTGGTGACTTTTCTGGTGACTTTTCTGGTGACTTTTCTGGTGACTTTTCTGGTGACTTTTCTGGTGACTTTTCTGGTGACTTTTCTGGTATACCTTCCAAAATGTCAATTTAGCCGACCATTTCGGCGGTGGACAGTGAACACTATCACACCTCCCCGCCGCTGGCCGGCATCTGGCAGCCCGTACCGCGCCGTAATCTGTCAGCCCGTACCGCGCCGTAATCTGGCGGCCACCCATTGTGCGGGACCACCGGCCGACACCTCTCGGCTGTGTCGGAAATCCGCGGCTGCGGGCCAGATCCGTCGCTGTCGTTGGTAATGGACGGTCCGATGGAGATACCCGGAGAGGCGGTGACGGCAACGGCACACAGCCTCCGGGTGCTGATTTATCACAGACTGACCGAATACGTTGAGACCATTCCTCCCGATAGTCTTTTTTTTGTGGGGGGGGGGGGGGGGGGGATGACATTATTGACGACATATTGACGGATGATACCATATTCGATATTGACCGTACCTGGTATTGTCATCGGGTCCCAATAATACCCGTTGAAGCATCATCCCCCCTCAGTTTTCTGCCGTGATCACCCTCGCTGCCCGCCTCCACCCCAGCCACGTGTGCGGGACGTGCAGGCGCGGCTACCGCTGCCGTCGCTGCCCGCCTCCACCCGGCCACGTGTGTGGGACGTGCAGGCGCGGCTACCGCTGCTGTCGCTGCCCGCCTCCACCCGGCCACGTGTGTGGGACGTGCAGGCGCGGCTACCGCTGCTGTCGCTGCTGTCGCTGCTGTCGCTGCTGTCGCTGCTGTCGCTGCTGTCGCTGCCCGTCTCCACCCGGCCACGTGTGTGGGACGTGCAGGCGCGGCTACCGCTGCTGTCGCTGCTGTCGCTGCCCGTCTCCACCCGGCCACGTGTGTGGGACGTGCAGGCGCGGCTACCGCTGCTGTCGCTGCTGTCGCTGCCCGTCTCCACCCGGCCACGTGTGTGGGACGTGCAGGCGCGGCTACCGCTGCTGTCGCTGCTGTCGCTGCCCGCCTCCACCCGGCCACGTGTGCGGGACGTGCAGGCGCGGCTATCTCACCCTCGCTGCCCGCCTCCACCCGGCCACGTGTGCGGGACGTGCAGGCGCGGCTATCTCACCCTCGCTGCCCGCCTCCACCCGGCCACGTGTGCGGGACGTGCAGGCGCGGCTATCTCACCCTCGCTGCCCGCCTCCACCCGGCCACGTGTGCGGGACGTGCAGGCGCGGCTATCTCACCCTCGCTGCCCGCCTCCACCCGGCCACGTGTGCGGGACGTGCAGGCGCGGCTACCGCTGCAGTCGCTGCCCGCCTCCACCCGGCCACGTGTGCGGGACGTGCAGGCGCGGCTATCTCACCCTCGCTGCCCGCCTCCACCCGGCCACGTGTGCGGGACGTGCAGGCGCGGCTACCGCTGCAGTCGCTGCCCGCCTCCACCCGGCCACGTGTGCGGGACGTGCAGGCGCGGCTATCTCACCCTCGCTGCCCGCCTCCACCCGGCCACGTGTGTGGGACGTGCAGGCGCGGCTACCGCTGCTGCCGCTGCGCTCACTGGCTGTTGGTGGGCGTCTGGTCATTCTGAGCAGATGGCTCAGAGGGCCCAGCATCTCACTATATCTCGAGCCTTCTCAGTGGCCGGAGGATGTGTCGCTCTGTGGGTGTCGATCGATCGGGCCCGGATCTGAGGCACGTGATGCTCCCTCCGCTCGTCTGTCGGATGGCCGGTCCGTCTCGGCGTCTCACGACGGGCGAGTCTCGTGCCACCGGCACGGACCGGCGAGCCAGCGGTAGACCAGCGTAGTCGACCAGCGAGCCAACGGCAGGCCAGCGGCACTGACCGGCGAGCCAGCGGCAGGCCAGCGTAGCCGACCGGCGAGTAAGCGGCAGGCCAGCGTAGCAGACCAGCGAGCCAGCGGTAGGCCAGCGTAGCCGACCAGCGAGCCAGCGGCAGGCCAGCGTAGCCGACCAGCGAGCCAGCGGCAGGGAAGCGTAGCCGACCAGCGAGCCAGCGGCAGGCCAGAGTAGCCGACCAGCAAGCCAGCGGCAGGCCAGCGTGGCCGACCGGTGAGCCAGCGGCAGGCCAGCGTAGCCGACCGGCGAGCCAGCGGCAGACCAGCGTGGCCGACCGGCGAGCCAGCGACCAGCGTCCCATCGGTTTCCTTCGTACAGTACTAACGAGGCTTCAGGATAGCACTTCGGTGCATTGGGAAATGATAGTTGCCTATTTGGGAATATCTTGCTAGCCTTTATGAGGTAGATAAGCTGGTTTCCAAGTTTCTTGCTTATTCATATGCAGTCTGAGAGGCATTAGCCCTAATAAGTGCTCGAGTAGCGCAGTGAGCATCCCTATGACTTTTGGTCGGATATGCAACTGTTTTTATGTTAGTGCTCTTGTTTGTATTATTCTCTTGGAGCGACGATCCTATGCCAGTCATTGTATTGGGTTGGTCGCTGACTGTTATCAACGCTAACGAGCTTTGCCACCATCAGTAAGTGATGACAATGGTCAATGTGGATTTTTGGCAAGCAAAATGTTTGACATGCAATAAGAAAATTACAATCTCGCTGGGACTTGAAGGGAAATATTCACATTTTCCTACAAAAATGGAGTTATGACTTGAAATCGACAGACGATACCAAAATATATTGTAAATTGATCACATTTTGCATATAAACATTCCTGCCTAAATATATTTAATGTTAAAGTTGATTGCGATCCACGCTTATAACGGTCGGTACTCAGCAAGTACTCGGTAACGAATTCACTGTCCGAGCTATAATTAGCCTGCCTACGCATTGTTATTTATCATGAAGGTATGCAATATGTTTCCTGCTCTCTATCTTTTGCGAATATGTACCAAACGTTTATGAACAATCAACAGGCATTTGCCAAAGAAGTGCATTGAAATCGGCAGTTCAGTTTTGCCCCGGACGGCGGCCTATTTAGTGTTCTCGACTCAATACAAAATATTAATTGGATATTTTCCCGATTAATTTTCAACATACAGGTATTCAATACATTACAATGCACACATGCCACATTTATCTGAACCATTTTCCCATAAACAATCAATAATCCAATTTTTAAGAAATTCAATATACTTAAAGTTCATGAAATAGCACACTTGCAAATGGCTCTAATTATGCATAGGTAATAGGTAGGTCATGCTCTACCTGTGTGCCAATTTTCATGCACATCAGAATAGTCTGCTGTTTGACCTTAAACATATGACCTGCTCTAACTCCTTTGATTTTAAATGTGTGATTCTAAGATTTTACCAGAATGATCACTAGGTCATGATCTATCTGTGTACCAATTTTGAAGCCAATCCAAATAGTCCGCGAATGTATTTCCGAATGTGAATGTGAATGTGAGCCAATTGGACACGCGTGTTGTTTATGTTTATTATAAAATTATATTTATAATATTTATTATAATTGCAAATTCCAAGTTCCAAAAGCATTAATGACTTTACATTTCACTTTTTTTAAGCGAATAGAACATTTATTTTGATTTTGCATTAGGTATTATTTTGTATAAAGCATGATGTGGAATAAAGCGGCGCCGATGCGACAGTGTTGGGACATGCGGAGGTCATGCAAATATTTGTTTATGATTTAGTTTTTGATATAGTATAGCCTTGAAATTAGGAAAAGGTGGGTACCTTTTGATATTTTTTCGTGTGAAAAAGGTGTGCGTGTACTGTGTGGTTTATGAGCCAAAGTATGAATTAGTTACCTTTTCTAAGTATTTAGGTACCTACCCCTAACCCTACCAGTTCCAAGGTATTCACCTAGTTAGGGCTGATTGAACAGTGGCTTTGTGCCCACTGGAGTTGGACACAAAGCCTCGCTTTCTTTACGCATAGATGAATTACAGGCTACAGCTCAGGACACAGAGCTCATATAATTGGCCATTAAGTGCCTGGTTTGTCCACAGGGCACAGATGAATGCTGGGCCGCTGGCATATTCTGTGGACAGTTTATGCTGTTCGACCAAAAAAGAATGATTCTTTGAGCAATGAATGATTCAATCAGCCTATTTGATCTGTATGAATGATTCAATCAGTGACTCACAACAGGTTTGCGCATGAGGTGAATCGATTCATGAGTCATTCATTTGAAATAAGAATGATTCAATCAAAAGTAGTCGATTCACATTGAATCATTGACAAGTCTGATAGGTATCTATTGAATGAACTACCGACAGCAGTAACATATCTCATTCAACCATCACCACAACCTCATCATCATACAAGACAAGTTAATCACTTTCAAAACAACTTTTCAACAAAGAATTATAGACAATTTACATTTGCATGCATGGGACCTAAATTATGGAACAATATATTATCAAGGAACTTTGCCGTACACGACGTCCCACGCTCGAAACTTACGTTTAAAAAGCACTTAAGAAGTTACTTGCTGAACAGAATCTAGTGATTAGTGACATTCACTGCTCAAATACATAATATGTAGAACAACATAATAGTATTCATAA
>JAXIVJ010018021.1:22500-24519 GCA_036785665.1 Chirona hameri | reverse complement strand
ATGTCGCAAAAATCCCACTATACATGTCCGGCTTACTTTACGACGCTGTCCGGCGGCCTGCTTTCCTTTGCTTTCTCTTGACGCCGCGCTTCTGTGCCCCCTGAATTGGCTGTCACCACCACCACAGCCACCGGCTCTACACAGGATCGCATTGGAGCAGCCAGCCGAGCTTTCAGTCGCCCTGTCGCAGGAGCCACCTTTTCCGACCGACTCATTTTCACACGCGCTTTAACCCAGTTGAAAAATAGCACGGGGTGTGCGGCAGGGGGTTGGTGCGCGGCAAAACTTTATCTGGGCCGGCGGCGGCCGGTGCGCTGGGGGGGGGGGGGGGGGGGGGGGGGGGGGAGGGGGGGGGGGGGTGAAATACCGCGGCCGTGGTGCGGGGCTGGCCGGGTCGGCCCTATACCCCAGTCACGTCCCCGCTATTGAGCGGTGCTGGGAGGAGGCTGGCGGTGGGGCCAGCGTGTAAACCGAAGCACCTCCCGGCGGCGGAGCACAATGCAAAGAAGCAGCCGCATCGGACGGCCCAGTGGGGCCCGCGGAAACGCCTGCCTTGGCCGGCTCGGATAGCGATTAACCCTCGCCCAACGGGGGGGGGGGCTGACAGGCCCCCCCTGAGCTTTTCTTGAATAACTGTTTATACATGCGGCGAATGTTGCTGAAATTTTCGGTAGCTGAGTGTACAACAATTATACGTATACTGTATTTTTTTTAAAATTGGTTAAGTAGTTTGGGAGATAATCATGTTTGGATGACGTCATGTTGGTGGAAAAACGATAAATATATGCAAAATGGTACAAAACAGAGTTTTTAAAGAAAGTGAAAACGCAATTCACCTAAGATACAAAATGGCATTTTCTTTAAAATGGCAATCTCGGATTTTCATAATTTTGGGTTTTTGACCCCTAAAATAAAACAAAACTGATTGTTTTTTTGGAGAAAAATCACCACAAAATCAAAATTTTCAAAGATGTTAGAAAAACCGGAATATATGTGAGAGAACTAAGTATGGACAATACCCATACCAAATTTCAAACCAATATCTTCATTTTTGACTGAGGGATGGCTCCCTAAGTGTAAGGAACTGATGACGTCATTTTTTAATAACTTTTTTTGACTGTTTTTGACAAGATACGAACAAATAATTACCTTTTCTGTATTTCGGAGCCAAAACTGGTCTAGGAACATGCCTTTTTATTTACATTTATAAATTTCTAATTTTGAGGTTTTCTGAAGAGCGAAATCGCTGTTCTGGACGTGGTAAATCAGAGGTCATTCACTTGACCTGGAAGGTCACCCGTTGACCTGAAACCTAAAAATCACATACTGTTAGATTCCTCTCATGACAGGCAACATGCTGGTCCTTACCGCATTGCTCTAAATTGCTTGGTTTGGAAGTTAACGGGGGGTGTTAGGCTCACCCCCCGTAGGGCGAAGGTGAAAAAAGCTCCCGTAGGGCGAGGGTTAACCCTCGCCCTACGGGGGGGGGCCTGCAAGGCCCCCCTAAGGTTTTCTTGAATAGCTTTTTACACGCAAGGCGCATCGCGCTGAAATTTTTGGTAGCTGAGTTTACAACAATTATACGTATGCTGCAAAAAATAATTGAAATTAGTTAAGCAGTTTTGGAGCAATTCATGTTTTGATGACGTCATGTTGGTGAAAAAGATAAATATTTGAGAAAGGTAGAAAAAAGAGTTTTAAAATAAATTGCAAACGCAATTCACCAAAGATACAAAATTGCATTTTCTTTAAAATAGCAATTTCGTATTTCAAAATTTTGGGTTTTTGACCATTCAAATAAAAAAAAATGATTTTTTGGAAAAAAAAATCCCCACAAAATCAAAAAAATCAAAAATGTTTGAAAAATCGTAATATATGTGAGAGAACTGAGTATGGACAATATCCATACCAAATTTCAAAGCAATATTTTCATTTTTGACTTGAGTGGTAGCTCCTTAACCCTATTTGTAACAGGGGGGGCGGATTCTGCCCCCCCCCCCCCTCATGTTTTTTGCAGAT
>JAXIVJ010018021.1:12500-15000 GCA_036785665.1 Chirona hameri | reverse complement strand
TTAAGTCAGGCACCTCCTTCAGTGACCTATTGTCTTGCTTTAAATTCCTGTAGCTTTTATTAACACAACCTAATATAATAACATGTCTTCAAATAATGTCACAATTAAGTTCTAACGCAAATAATAATAAACGTCAAACTGCTTAATTTATTAAACCCTTTGATGTCTTTGGTACTGAATACTGCCGCTAATTTGGCCATTTGATAAACCCGGCCCTAGTATGAATCGTGTCGTTCGTTGCAATACATGCTGCTTCGGTCGCTTTTCTATTCCTTTTAGTCTTACAGGAAGCCAAAATCTCCGCCCCAGCCCAATTTGTAGATGATTAGTTTTCTCAGCATGAACTACAAATGCACTATATTCCATATGGGGTCGAAGGTCTCGTTTGTGCTCTTTAAGTCTCTTCTCCATTCCCTACCAGTTTCACCTATATATGATTTGCTACACGCCCCACATGGAACTTTGTAAACGACGCTGATGTCGTTATGCTGGGATGTTTTCTTTTGAGTTAGCATCTCTCCTAGTTCTCTGCAGACGTCAGCGCTACTTTAATACCCGTCGTTGCGAGTTGATTCGCAATTGTTACGGCTATTTGGAGTTAGGTATGGACATATATCGAACATCCTTCTTTCGGGTCTTTGCTGTCTTTGATTTGTTCCGAATAATCGTAGCTTTCTTTTTTAGATTAAGAAGTAGTCCTTTTGGGTATTTAAGCTTCATGAAGATGATATGATAAGCCGAATTTCCTCATCGAGATATTCTTTGTTACATATGCGGAGAGCTATAAGAAAGAACCCTAAAACTACCCCACGTTTTACCCCTATCGCTGTGTCCCAGAGAAGAAGTGCATGTAATCTTCTCTGTTTGTAGGTTTCCGGTATACTTTGAATTTTACGTGATTTCCTGTTCCGCACAATTTCTGTGTCAAGGAAAGGAATAGCTCCATGTTTTCATGTTCTATAGTTAACTGGATTTTAGGATCTACTAAGTTAAGTTCGTGCAGCTTTTCCTTCAAATCCATGGTTTGTGGTGCTACTACTAGAATATCATCAACATACCGCACCCAGAGTACATCTACTCCCATTATCTTCTGATATAATTATGCTTTTCTAGCCATTCCATGTACAGAACATCGCAGCGACCGGGCTCAGTGGAGATCCCATGGCAAGACCGCTATGTTGAATATACTCATCGAATTGAACGTGAAGCCTCCGAAGTTCATGCACTATGATAACAATTTTAAATAGTCATGCTTTGCGAGCGGTAACTGATTAGGATCCAATACCGTCCACTACGCTTTTGATTGCTTTCAATGCACCTCCCACCGAAACATTTGTGAATAGTGACTTGAAATCGAAGCTAGCTAAACACTTATCTGTAAAATGGACGTTTTGGAGTCTTTCCGTCCGATCGTCGCTGTTGCGTATGTGGGCATCGCTGACGGCACCTAGGGTACTTGATAGAGGTCTTGCTAATACTTTTGCAAGTTGATGGGGCGCTTGCCGATCCTGACGTGATAGGACGCATCGGCATATTTGCCTTTATGTAGTTTCGGGAGTGCCTCGCATTCGTGGGGCGGCCGTCGCTTCTAGCAGATGAAGAAGTTCTTACCCTTCTCAGACCTTTTCAACACTTTTCTGCCTCTTGATTGAATTTCTTGCTAGTCTTCTCAATGAAACCAGAAGGGTTCTATCTCATATGCATCTTTGTCCTTGAAGCAAATCATTCATTTTACTTACATAATCAACCTTATCAATGACAACTACTCAACTCCTTTGTCCGCTTGAGTAATCACCACCGACTGGATCATTAGCCAGTGTTTTCAACGTTTCCATATACCGTCTAGGTAGCTTATCTGGTTCTTGGTAATGCCTTACAGCACAACAGAATTCCTTGTATGAAACCTTTTTCTATATCATCTTCACCTCCACTTATAATTTCGATTTACATGCTCATGTAAGTGCGTTTGTCCTTCCCTGAATCAAACTTCAGTCCGAGTGCCAAAGCCTCCTTTTCATCACACGCAAATGAAAGTTTCTTTGAAATCTTCTTTGAATTTAATTTTTACCTAAAACTGCATCTTGCCTTACAGCACAACAGTATTCCTTGTATGAAACCTTTTTCTACATCATCTTCACTCCGCTTATAATTTCGATTACATGCTCCATGTAAGTGCCTTTGTCCCTTCCCTGAATCAAACATCAGTCCGAGTGCCAAAGCCTCCTTTTCATCACCGCAATGAAAGTTTCTTTGGAAATCTTCTTTGAATTTTAATTTTTAACCGCCTTGAAACTGCATCTTTGTTCAACCAAAAACATGCAAATTTCCGTCGGTCAATGCCTTTGATCTAATTCAGAATTAAAAGATCATGTAAAAAGTGACGGATTGCCGCCGCCTAGCTCCAAAGTTGGGGGGGGGGGGGGGGCGTCACCCCCCCCCCCAGGTCCAAAGTTAATGGGGCGGGTTGCCCCCACACTGCTCCCACGTTCCTGTGGCATTT
>JAXIVJ010018021.1:0-10000 GCA_036785665.1 Chirona hameri | reverse complement strand
CCGACGCGACCGACCGACCGACCGACCGACCGACCGACCGACCGCCGGACCGACCGACCGACCGCCGACGACGCGACCGACCGACCGACCGACCGACCGACCGACCGACCGACCGACCGACCGACCGACCGCCGACCGACGACCGACCGACCGACCCGACGCCGACCGACGACCGACCGACCGACCGACCGACCGACCGACCGACCGACCGACCGACCGACCGACCGACCGACCGACCGACCGACCGACCGACCGACCGACCGGACCGACCGACGCCGACGACCGACGACCACCGACCCGACCGACCGACCGACCGACCGACCGACCGACCGACCGACCGACCGACCGACCGACCGACCGACCGACCGACCGACCGACCGACCGACCGACCGACCAGACCGACCGACCGACGACCGACCGACCGACCGACCGACGACCGACCGACCGACCGACCGACCGACCGACCGACCGACCGACCGAACGACCGACCGGACCCGACCGACCGACCGCCGACCGACCGACCGACCGACCGACCGGACCGACCGACGACCGACGACGACCGACCGACCGACCGACCGACCGACCGACCGACCGACCGACCGACCGACCGACCGACCGACCGACCGGACCGACCGACCGACCGACCGACCGACCGACCGACCGACCGACGACCGACCGACCGACCGACCGACCGGACCGACCGACCGACCGACCGACCGACCGACCGTCCGACGACCGGACCGACCGACCGACCGACCGACCCGACGACCGACCGACCGACCGACCGACCGACCGACCCGGACCGACCGACCGACCCGACCGACCGACCGACCGACCGACCGACCGACCGACCGACCGACCGACCGACCGACCGACCGACGACCGACCGACCGACGACCGACCGACGACCGACCGACCGACGACCGACCGACCGACCGACCGACCGACCGACGACCGACCGACCGACCGACCGACCGACCGACCGACCGACCGACCGACCGACCGACCGACCGACCGACCGACCGACCGACCGACCGACCGACCGACCGACCGACCGACCGACGACGACCGACCGACCGACCGACCGACCGACCGACCGACCGACCCGAACCGACCGACCGACCGACCGACCGACAGACCGACCGACCGACCGACCGACCGACCGACCGACGACGACCGACCGACCCGACCGACCGACCCCGACCGACCGACCGACCGACCGACCGACCGACCGACCGACCGACCGACCGACCGACCGACCGACCGACCGACCGACCGACCGACCGACCGACCGACCGACCGACGCGACCGACCGACCGACCGACCGACCGACCGACCGACCGACCGACCGACCGACCGACCGACACGACCGACCGACCGACCGACCGACCGACCGACCCGGACCCGACCGACCGACCGACCCCGACCGACCGACCGACCGACCGACCGACCGACCGACCGACCGAACTCGACCGACCGACCGACCGACCGACCGACCGACCGACCGACCGACCGACCGACCGACCCGACCGACCCGACCGACCGACCGACCCGACCGACCGACCGACCGGACCGACCGACCCCGACCGACGACCCGACGACCGACCCGACCGACCGACCGACCGACCGACCGACCGACCGACGACCGACCGACCGACCGACCGACGCCGACCGACCGACCGACCGACCGACCGACCGGACCGACCGACCGACCGACCGACCGACCGACCGACCGACCGACCGACCGACCGACCGACCGACCGACCGACCGACCGACCGACCGACCGACCGACCGACCGACCGACCGACCGACCGACCGACCGACCGACCGACCGACCGACCGAACCGACCGACCGACCGACCGACCGACCGACCGCGACCGACCGACCGACGACCGGACCGACCGACCCGACCGACCGACCGACCGACCGACCGACCGACGACCGACCGACCGACCGAACCACCGACCCGACCGACCGACCGACCGACCGACCGACCGAGCCGACCGACCGACCGACCGACCGACGACCGACCGACCGACCGACCGACCGACCGACCGACCGACCGACCGACCGACGACCGACCGACCGACCGACCGACCGACCGACCGACCGACCGACCGACCGACCGACCGACCGACCGACCGACCGACCGACCGACCGACCGACCGACCGACCGGACCGACCGACCCGACCGACCGACCGACCGACCGACCGATCCGACCGACCGAGCCGACCGACCGACCGACCGACCGGACCGACCGACCGACGCCGACCGACCGACCGACCGACCGACCGACGAACCGACCGACGACGACCGGACCGACCCGACCGACGACCGACCGACCGACCGACCGACCGACCGACCGGACCGACCGACCGACCGACCGACCGACCGACCCGACCGACCGACCGACCGACCGACCGACCGACGAACCGACCGACCGACCGGACCGACCGACCGACCGAGCCGACCGACCGACCGACCGACCGACCGACCGACGACGACCGACCCGACCGACCGACGACGACCGACCGACCGACCGACCGACCGACCGACCGACCGACCGACCGACCGACCACCCGACGACCGACCACGCCGACCGACGACCGACCGACCGACCGACCGACCGACGCGACCGACCGGACCGACCGACCGACCGACCCGACCGACCGACCGGAGCGCGACCGACCGACCGACCGACCGACCGACCGACCGACCGACCGACGACGACCGACCGACCGACCGACCGACAGAGCAGACACACAGACACACAGACACACAGGACACACAGACACACAGACACACAGACACACAGACACACAGACACACAGACACAGAACACAGACACACAGACACACTGAACACAGACACACAGACACACAGACCGAACCGACCACCGACCACCTACAGACACACAGACACACAGACACACAGACACCACAGACCACACAGACACACAGACACACAGACACACAGACACACAGACACACAGACACACAGACACACAGACACACAGACACACAGACACACAGACACACAGACACACAGACCAACAGACACACAGACACACAGACACCACAGACACACCAGGACACACAGACACACAGACACACAGACACAAGACCCACACAGACACACAGACACACAGACACACAGACACACAGACACACAGACACACCAGACACACAGACACACAGAAACACAGACACACAGACACACAGACACACAGCACACAGACACACAGACCGACACCCAGACACACAGACACACAGACACACAGACACACAGACCAGACACACAGACACACAGACAGACAGACACAGACACACAGACACACAGACACACAGACACACAGACCGACACCAGACACACAGACACACAGACACACAGACACACAGACACACAGACACACAGACACACAGACACACAGACACACAGACACACAGACACACAGACACACCAGACACACAGACACACAGACACACAGACACACAGACACACAGACACACAGACACACACAGACACACAGACACACAGACACACAGACACACAGACACACAGACACACAGACACACAGACACACAGACACACAGACACACAGACACACAGACACACAGACACACAGACACACAGACACACAGACACACAGACACACAGACACACAGACACACAGACACACAGACACACAGACACACAGACACACAGACACACAGACACACAGACACACAGACACACAGACACACAGACACACAGACACACAGACACACAGACACACAGACACACAGACACACAGACACACAGACACACAGACACACAGACACACAGACACACAGACACACAGACACACAGACACACAGACACACAGGACACACAGGACACACAGACACACAGACACACAGACACACAGACACACAGACACACAGACACACAGACACACAGGACACACAGACACACAGACACACAGACACACAGACCACACAGACACACAGACACACAGACACACAGACACACAGACACACAGACACACAGACACACAGACACACAGACACACAGACACACAGACACACAGACACACAGACACACAGACACACAGACACACAGACACACAGACACACAGACACACAGACACACAGACACACAGACACACAGACACACAGACACACAGACACACAGACACACAGACACACAGACACAGACACACAGACACACAGACACACAGACCACAGACACACAGACACACAGACACACAGACACACAGCACACAGACACACAGACACACAGACACACAGACACACAGACACACAGACACACAGGACACACAGACACACAGACACACAGACACACAGACACACAGACACACAGACACACAGACACACAGACACACAGACACACAGACACACAGACACACAGACACACAGACACACAGACACACAGACACACAGACACACAGACACACAGACACACAGGACACACAGACACACAGACACACAGACACACAGACACACAGACACACAGACACACAGACACACAGGACACACAGACACACAGACACACAGACACACAGACACACAGACACACAGACACACAGACACACAGACACACAGACACACAGACACACAGACACACAGACACACAGACACACAGACACACAGACACACAGACACACAGACACACAGACACACAGACACACAGACACACAGACACACAGACACACAGACACACCGACACACAGACACACAGACACACAGACACACAGGACACACAGACACACAGACACACAGACACACAGACACACAGACACACAGACACACAGACACACAGGACACACAGACACACAGACACCACAGACACACAGACACACAGACACACAGACACACAGACACACAGACACACAGACACACAGACACACAGACACACAGACACACAGACCACACAGACACACAGACACACAGACACACAGACACACAGACACACAGACACACAGACACACAGACACACAGACACACAGGACACACAGACACACAGACACACAGACACACAGACACACAGACACACAGACACACAGACACACAGACACACAGACACACAGACACACAGACACACAGACACACAGACACACAGACACACGACACACAGACACACAGACACACAGACACACAGACACACAGACACACAGACACACAGACACACAGACACACAGACACACAGACACACAGACACACAGACACACAGACACACAGACACACAGACACACAGACACACAGACACACAGACACACAGACACACAGGACACACAGACACACAGACACACAGACACACAGACACACAGACACACAGACACACAGACACACAGACACACAGACACACAGACACACAGACACACAGACACACAGACACACAGACACACAGACACACAGACACACAGACACACAGACACACAGACACACAGGACACACAGACACACAGACACACAGACACACAGACACACAGACACACAGACACACAGACACACAGACACACAGACACCACAGACACACAGACACACAGACACACAGACACACAGACACACAGACACACAGACACACAGACACACAGACACACAGACACACAGACACACAGACACACAGACACACAGACACACAGACACACAGACACACAGGACACACAGACACACAGACACACAGACACACAGACACACAGACACACAGACACACAGACACACAGACACACAGACACACAGACACACAGACACACAGACACACAGACACACAGGACACACAGACACACAGACACACAGACACACAGACACACAGACACACAGGACACACAGACACACAGACACACAGACACACAGACACACAGACACACAGACACACAGACACACAGACACACAGACACACAGACACACAGACCACAGACACACAGACACACAGACACACAGACACACAGACACACAGACACACAGACACACAGACACACAGGACACACAGACACACCAGACACACAGACACACAGACACACAGACACACAGACACACAGACACACAGACACACAGACACACAGACACACAGACACACAGACACACAGACCAGACACACAGACACACAGACACACAGACACACAGACACACAGACACACAGACACACAGACACACAGACACACAGACACACAGACACACAGACACACAGCACACAGACACACAGACACACAGACACACAGACACACAGACACACAGACACACAGACACACAGACACACAGACACACAGACACACAGACACACAGACACACAGACACACAGACACACAGACACACAGACACACAGACACACAGACACACAGACACACAGACACACAGACACACAGACACACAGACACACAGACACACAGACACACAGACACACAGACACACAGACACACAGACACACAGACACACAGACACACAGACACACAGACACACAGACACACAGACACACAGACACACAGACACACAGACACACAGACACACAGGACACACAGACACACAGACACACAGACACACAGACACACAGACACACAGACACACAGACACACAGACACACAGACACACAGACACACAGACACACAGACACACAGACACACAGACACACAGACACACAGACACACAGACACACAGACACACAGACACACAGACACACAGACACACAGACACACAGACACACAGACACACAGACACACAGGACACACAGGACACACAGACACACAGACACACAGACACACAGCCACACAGACACACAGACACACAGACACACCAGGACACACAGACACACAGACACACAGACACACAGACACACAGACACACAGACACACAGACACACAGGACACACAGACACACAGACACACAGACACACAGACACCACAGACACACAGACCACACAGACACACAGACACACAGGACACACAGACACACAGACACACAGAACAGACACACAGACACACAGACACACAGACACACAGACACACAGACACACAGACACACAGACACACAGACACACAGACACACAGACACACAGACACACAGACAGACAGACCAGACACACAGACACACAGACACACAGACACACAGACACACAGACACACAGACACACAGACACACAGACACACAGACACACAGACACACAGACACACAGACACACAGACACACAGACACACAGACACCACAGACACACAGACACACAGACTACAGACACACAGACACACAGACACACAGACACACAGACACACAGACACACAGACACACAGACACACAGACACACAGACGACACAGACACACAGACACACAGACACACAGACACACAGACACACAGACACACAGACACACAGACACCACAGACACACAGACACACAGACACACAGACACACAGACACACAGACACACAGACACACAGACACACAGACACACGACACACAGACACACAGACACAGGACACACAGACACACAGACACACAGACACACAGACACACAGACACACAGACACACAGACACACAGACACACAGACACACAGACACACAGACACACAGACACACAGAGACACACAGACACACAGACACACAGACACACAGACACACAGACACACAGACACACAGACACACAGACACACAGACACACAGACACACAGACACACAGACACACAGACACACAGACACACAGACACACAGACACACAGACACACAGACACACACACACACACACACACACACACACACACACACACACACACACACAGACACACAGACACACAGACACACAGACACACAGACACACAGACACACAGACACACAGACACACAGACACACAGACACACAGACACACAGACACACAGACACACAGACACACAGACACACAGACACACAGACACACAGACACACAGACACACAGACACACAGACACACAGACACACAGACACACAGACGACACAGACACACAGACACACAGACACACAGACACCAGACACACAGACACACAGGACACACAGACACACAGACACACAGACACACAGACACACAGACACACAGACACACAGACACACAGACACACAGACACACAGACACACAGACACACAGACACACAGACACACAGACACACAGACACACAGACACACAGACACACAGACACACAGACACACAGACACACAGACACACAGACACACAGACACACAGACACACAGACACACATGACACACAGACACACAGACACACAGACACACAAGACACACAGACACACAGACACACAGACACACAGACACACAGACACACAGACACACAGACACACAGACACACAGACACACAGACAACCAGACACACAGACACACAGACACACAGACACACAGACACACAGACACACAGACACACAGACACACAGACACACAGACACACAGACACACAGACACACAGACACACAGACACACAGACACACAGACACACAGACACACAGACACACAGACACACAGACACACAGACACACAGACACACAGACACACAGACACACAGACACACAGACACACAGACACACAGACACACAGACACACAGACACACAGACACACAGACACACAGACACACAGACAACACAGACACACAGACACACAGACACACAGACACACAGACACACAGACACACAGACACACAGACACACAGACACACAGACACACAGACACACAGACCACACACACACACACCACACACACACACACACACACACACACACACACACACACACACACACACACACACACACACACACACACAACACAGACACACAGACCACACAGACACACAGACACCAGACACACCAGACACACAGACACACAGACACACAGACCACACAGACACACAGACACACAGACACAACAGACACACAGACACACAGACACACAGACACACAGACACACAGACACACAGACACACAGACACACAGACACCACAGACACACAGACACACAGGACACACAGACACACAGACAAGACACACAGACACACAGACACACAGACACACAGACACACAGACACACAGGACACACAGACACACAGACACACAGACACACAGACACACAGACACACAGACACACAGACACACAGACACACAGACAACAGACACACAGACACACAGACACACAGACACCACAGACACACAGACACACAGACACACAGACACACAGACACACAGACACACAGACACACAGGACACACAGACACACAGACACACAGACACACAGACACACAGACACACAGACACACAGACACACAGACACACAGACACACAGACACACAGACACACAGACACACAGGACACACAGACACACAGACACACAGACACACAGACACACAGACACACAGACACACAGGACACACAGACACACAGACACACAGACACACAGACACACAGACACACACGACACACAGACACACAGGACACACAGACACACAGACACACAGACACACAGACACACAGACACACAGACACCAGACACACAGACACACAGACACACAGACACACAGACACACAGACCACAACAGACACACGACACACAGACACACAGACACACAGACA
Organism: Chirona hameri; assembly: GCA_036785665.1. Classification (NCBI taxonomy): domain Eukaryota; kingdom Metazoa; phylum Arthropoda; class Thecostraca; order Balanomorpha; family Balanidae; genus Chirona; species Chirona hameri. The sequence goes on along the minus strand of JAXIVJ010018021.1, from coordinate 413 downwards.
CACAGACACACAGACACACAGACACACAGACACACAGACACACAGACCACACAGACACACACGACACACAGACACACACACGACACACACACGACCCACACACCCACCACACACACACACACACGACACACAGACACACAGACACACAGACACACAGACACACAGACACACACACAGACACACAGACACACAGACACACAGACACACAGACACACAGACACACAGACACACAGACACACAGACCACAGACACACAGACACACAGACACACAGACACACAGCACACACAGACACACAGACACACAAGACACCACAGACACACAGACACACAGACACACAGACACACAGACACACAGACACACAGACACACAGACACACAGACACACATGGGACACACAGACACACAGACACACA
>JAXIVJ010018020.1:0-24526 GCA_036785665.1 Chirona hameri | reverse complement strand
GTTGCAATAACCGTAAACCGATGTAACTCCTTCATACTTGAGGCAGTTAGGAAGAAACCGTGAAGATCGCATTTCCGTATTATCGACAAATGTCGTAGCCGAACCCTTCCAATGCCGTGCCCTGGAATCGCCTCTGTTCAGGTTAAGAACACAAAATTTTACTCCAAATGTGGAGTTCAATTCTAGGAAAAGTCCTTAAATTGCCCCCCCCCCCTTGTTGCAAATAGGGTTAAGTAAGTGAGTAAGGATTGTTCCGATTTTTGCAGAAAGCCCGCATGTTTCGTGGGTTTATAAGTGCTTTTTCTTAGGTTCTTTCAGCTTTTTAAAAGATTCATCAATTAATCAATTGATCAAATCAAGGACATTTGGTGTGATTCGTTGCTTACATAAATGAGTAAGGATTGTTCCGGTTTTCAGAAACCAACGAAGTTACCGCTCTAAATTGGACGATCTCAGCGGGACGGAGCGACGATGAATTAAGGCTTTTGACATTTCATTACATTTTGCATCATAATATTATATTTCTTTGTCATTAATATCTTCAATTTTGTCCTAACTAACTGTCAATTGCGTATTTTATTTAATCAAAGCTAGTATACTAGTATACCTTTAGCCTCTTTTTAGGGCGTTTGCGGTACGTTTTGTAGAAGGAACTAACACAACACAAAATTGCCAGATTTGCTCCTGAATTTGAATATTCAAAGCAAACTAACGGGAAATATTGCATTGTAAGAGCATATACTTATTCATCAATTCATAAAATTGCGATTGATACCGGCAATATCCGGGAAAAACCTTGTTCTTACGAGCTATAGACCCAATCGCCTCAAACGCCCCAAACGCCCCAAACGCCCCAATCGCCCCAAACGCCCCAAACGCCCTAATCGCTCCAAACGTAAAATCCTTCGTGAAAACGGCTTTTGTCGTTTTCACGAAGCCGTTATATTATATAATAGCCGTTTTCACGAATGATTTTGCGTTTGGTGCGTTTGGGGCATTTGGGGCGATTGGGGCGATTGGGGCGTTTTGGGTAAATGGGTCTATAACTCGTAAGAACACGGCTTTTCCCGGTGATTTTATATCAATCGCAACTTTATGAATTCATGCATTTTTCTGGAAATTCCATTTTAATGATAACACCATAGTGTACTTAAAATTAACAATTTCATCTTAAACTAGCTCTGGTGATGCCAGATGGCTGTGGTGGCTTGGGGCGTTTGGTGAGACTCCATCTTGCTCGAATCCCGGATGTGCGGGGTTCGGGAAATGGTAATATTTTGCAACGACATGATTTTCAGGAATAATAGCTTATTTCAATGAAAAGTAGATGAATTAGACCATTCATATTTTCAGTCATATTCCATTTTGATAGCAAGGATTAATGATAATTAGCGATTTCGGTTTGATCATTTGATGTAAGATGACGCTGACTCCGCGCAGGCGCAGGCGCCCGGTAACCATGGCGACCACGTGACTCCGGCGCCAGCCGGCCCGTTACCATGGCGACGAGCCAGCCGGTCGCCTGACGTCACGTTGCGCATGTACAGAGCCGTGGTCTGCGCCCAGCCATGCCATCTGTTCGATTTAGAGCAGCATTTTGTTTAGTTTTCAGTACCAGTGGCTGCAGAAAGCCCTCATGTTTCGTGGGTTTATAAGTGCTTTTTCTTAGGTTCTTTCAGCTTTTTATAAGATTCATCAATTAATCAATTGATCAAATCAAGGACATTTGGTGTGATTCGTTGCTTAAATAAATGAGTAAGGATTGTTCCGGTTTTCAGAAACCAACGGAGTTACCGCTCTAAATTGGACGATCTCAGCGGGACGGAGCGACGATGAATTAAAACCTGTCTATGCTTTTGACATTTGATTGCATTTTTCATCATAATATTATATTTCTTTGTCATTAATATCTTCAATTTTGCCCTAACTTATTGTCAATTGCGTATTTTATTGAATCAAAGCTAGTATACTAGTATACTTTTAGCTTCTTTTTAGGGCGTTTGCGGTATGTTTTGTAGAAGGAACTAACACAAAACAAAATTGCCAGATTTGCTCCTGAATTTGAATATTCAAAGCAAACTAACGGGAAATATTGCATTGTAAGAGCATATACTTATTCATGAATTCATAAAATTGCGATTGATACCAAAAATATCCGGGAAAAGCCTTGTTCTTACGAGCTATATATCCAATCGCCCCAAACGCCCGAAACGCCCCAAACGCCCGAAACGCCCCAAACGCCCGAAACGACCCAATCGCTCCAAACGTAAAATCCTTCGTGAAAACGGCTATTGGTTCGAGATGAATACCGTAAAGCTGGGAGAATTATTATTGATTCACACCCTCCCAATCATAGGCGTAGGGAAGGGGTGCCGGGGCCACATGCCTCACTTTTAAGCCTGGGTGTTCAACAATGATAATTGGCCCCTCACTTTTGAGCGATTTCTCCCTCTTCTATCACTGATATTTGTTCGAGATAAATGCTTTAAATTGGGAGAATAACGATGAATTAATAAACCCGCAATACCATAAGCATACCTAAGAACCGGGGCCCCGGGGAGGCCAGGGCGCAACGTTTTAGGTCGAGGGAGCCAACAATGTTCCGCATCCCCCAGTTTTGAGCGATTCCTCCCTCCTACATCGCTGATGTCGATTTGGTATGGGTGCCTTAACTGACTTCAGGAGAATATATCCAAGGAAACGCATCGTCAGTTGTAGGTATTCAAAACCATTCAGCACCAGACGAGCAACCATTACATGCTGCATGCAGTTTGATGTGACCTTGACCACACAGATGGTCTGGTCTACTGTTTGAAGGAAGGCTCAGGATGAAACGCATGTAACATTTTACTACATTTGTTATACGCCAGTGCACACCGCATCAGTTCGGTGCTCAGGGGAGCGGCCTTGAGGGCAGCGGTGCAGTGCCGTAACAACCGCAGCAACCACACAGGAGAACACTCTTTCTTTCTTACTCTTGACTCTTGACTTATGTTGATAATTTTGTTTTGTTTTGGTTAATGCCGTTTGTCTTTATTGTCTTTCTTTGTGTTATGTCGTAGGATTATTTTTTGCGTTCGTAGTCATTTATGTCACTCATTGTGGCGGCGCCGTAAAACGGCAATGATGTGGAAGTTGCCGCATTTCAAATAGGTAAACACTTTAAAAAGATACACCTAAGCTTTCTATCAAGGATACATATAGCATTCACGTGCACACGCATACTTTCCCTAATGGTTAGAGCGAACACGGATAATTTGAAGCTACATCTTCTGTGTGCAAACAATTTTCTTAAACTAAAGAGTCAATTTGCCGAACGAAGCGATTGAGTCAGACTGACTTTGACCTTGACCTTCGTTTGACCGTTGGAACTTGATCTTGAATTTCAAGGAGCACAACTCTAAAAATTAATGGCATGCGGGAACTGGACACGGATAATCGTTTGAGAACACTTCCGTTGCCATTGGACGGTAACTTTGAGCGCTACAGCGTTCCCCGTCGTTTGACCTTCAATTTGACCTTGAAGGGGAACTGTGAAGTCAAATTGGACCTGATTTTGTACAAGAGTGTGTTGTCAGAAATGACCTAGGGACACACTTTGGTAAAAATCGGAGACCGACGCTGCAATCGTCTCTGTGGCTGTGGCTAACTTCACGGACATGGGAATAAGCAATTCAACGATACAAAAAACACAAATGCATACCTATATCAAGCGGGTAAAACGCCTTGATTGGGTCGGGAACCGAGGGGTAGTTCTTAAGCGTTCTTTCCCAATGTGAAAGAGCACCACAAACTTTTATTTGAGTTATAAAGAACATGCCAAATTGCTTACCGACTGTAAGTATTGGCTACAATTCTTGTTGCTCTATTGTCATGAAAACGCCGTGCTTTAAAAGGAAATAATGACCTTTTGCCACACAAAAAATGGGGTTAGCACTTGAAATCAACAGACAAGGCCAAAATATAATGTAAATTCATCGCATTTTGCATATAAAAATTCCTTCCGAGAGATATTTCAAGTTAAACTTGATAAACGTTCCACACTTTCCGGTACTTGCAACTACTTCTCGGTTTCCATCAAACTCTGTGCTTTTCGGGCATAGGCGTAGGACCAGGGTGACAGGGCAGCAGCCTCCTTTTTTTGTCGGACCGAATTGGATGCAACTTCTTTCAAAAGACAGGTCGTTCAATTATCTTGTGACGATTCAATACCCTCTTTTCACGTAACCCAGCCAAATTCCTACGGCGCACAGGGTGAAGATTTCATTGCACGCGGCACCGGCCGCATCCACGGCTCGGATCGCATCCCGTTTTTCCGCGCGGAGGCGCCCCGAGCCAAATAGCGCGCGCCTCTCAGTTGTTGTGTGGCCTTGCAAAATCGCAATGTCCCAATCAGTAATTAACCGCACCCGTGCTTTTCCTGTATTTTTTTTAAACGAAATGGTGTCGAAAATGTATTTTGCGTTCTGCTTGTTGTGATTATATGCCTGCCCATCCTTCACAATTAACAACCATTGAATAAAAAGGTATACAAACTAGCAGTTAATTTTTGCACCTTGTTTGCACCATAATTTTTGCAGTTAATTTTTGTTAGTGGTTGCGACCCTCAATTTGTGAATATGGTTTAATTTATTTTCGCCTTTAGGAGTTTTGTATAGTTTTGTGTCTGGCTGCATATAACACTATGAGTTAGCTTATCATGATAAAGAACCATTAAAAAACAATAATTGGAAAAACTGGCAATTGAAATCTGAAGTCTGAAGTTAAGTGTTACTCTTGCACCCAACGGCGACCTATACCTATTTAGTGTCGGCGATTTGTGTCGGCGATTTGTACTACTCTTGCACCCAACGGCGACCTATATTTGGTGTCGGCGATTTGTTTAGAAGCGCCCATTCAGCAATGTTGAACAGATTGATACAAAAGCGTCGCTTTAAAATGTGTCGCTTTCCAATAGTGGAGAGAAAATGCCGATCATGAACTCCTTAACCCGCGAGTTACTGGGGTATATTTCATAACGCGACTTACTGGGGGGGGGGGGTATTCTTTGCCCCCCTCTGATCTCCGGAACTACTGGACCGAATGTAAAAATTCAAACGGCATTCGATAGCCCTGGGAAATTTTTTGAGGGAAACATAATATTGTTGACCTCGGGATCACCGATGACGTCGCAGGTCAGGTCAAGTACAAAATGTTTGGCCGTGTCGAAAGGTCTCTATGGATGGAATTGTCGCGCAAAATTGCGATATTAAACGCATAAGCTGTTGATAAATCGGTATGATTCGTGTGTCTGACACTTCTAAGTACCTTTCTAAGCTGTTTATGACCTTGGGTCAGGTCAAGGTCATCCAAGGACACGAGGTCAAACTGCAGATTACGGTCATTAGGCGTTGTAACACATGTTTATGGGTTTGTTTTTCGTCTAGAACGCGAAAAATGACCTTAGAACATTGTTTGTTCCATATAAATAGTAGTAAAAAGCAAAAATGGAAATGCGAGTTCACTAGAGGTCATCACAGGTCATATTTTCAAGTTTTATGACTTCGCTTCCAAAACCCCAAAATATATCGGGAACTATCATAGCTAGGAACAAACGAAAAAAGCTATCGAGAGCTATTAAAATATGCATTCGCCATTGGTTCCCTCAGATTTTAACTTATTTCAATAGTGTGGGCTCCAGACTTTAGAGACCATCAAAGGTCAAAAAGGCTATTTTTTGGCAAAACAGTTTTCGCATTTACCTTTTGACCTAATAAGGATAAGGCAATCATTTTGACACCATAGTGTTCGTCTATTTAAGGCACTTCCAATCATATTCATGTTGACCAGTTTAGACCAACTTAGAAATTTGACCCCAGGTCAAGGTCAAGTGGTGACCCAAGTAGATCATGGTGCATATTTGGAGACGTGTCTCGACGAGACGAACACATTGGTGCCGGTGGTACTTGTTTATCTTCATTCTTTCGAAAGTTATTGACAAAGTGTTGGTGACATCAGATGACCTCGACTGACCCGAGTTCAAGAACCCGAGTGAGTGAGGTGACCCGAGTTCAAGAATTGCACATAATGTGGGTTATTGATGTCCAAATAGCTGTACAAAAAAAACGCAGTTTTTCTGCTAACCCCGAAAAACCTTAGGGGGGTGTCTAAACGCCCACCCCCGGCACGGCGCGGGTTAAATATCTTTGGAATGTATTTTTTCTGAATTTATTTTTCTGCGCTTTTTCAGCGCTCCTAGTTCTCGAGGCAAAAGTTTTTTTAAGGACACCAATATATGACCAACTGACATTTGGTGACATTGGTGACATCAATATTGAACTGACAAGGATCACGTTCGGTATTTGGAAAATAGAAAATCATCCCTGATTGTAGTGAACTAGGGCGATGTCCCCGCCCTTGGTGCGCCCCTGGTGCACCCGCTGTGTGCGCCCTGCTCGGGCCGCCTGTCGGCGCCCCTGCGTCTGTGCCCGCGCGACAGGGATGCTGCGCCGCCGTGCTCGCCGCCGGCGGTTTGTGTCGTGAGCGCGGCCGGTGGGTCGGCCGCGCTGGGGAGTTGACTCGGGAGTCCAATACACTATGGACGCGTCTACCAGTACTCTACACCGATAATTTTCCGTCGCGGGCGAGAATCGTGGAAAATGTCCGGAGCAGGGTCGCTTAGATATTATCCCTTCGTCGTAGCCAGCTGTCGACTGCCGCTGCGTTCACCGGGGACCATTTGCTGTCTTTTAACTTGAGTTTTTACACATGTTGTGTTCTCAAAGTAATTCCTGTTTCTTTTAAGCCATGACCGAAAACGACAGAGGTAATATAGGCAATAATCCAATTTGCCAGGATCCCTTTGGCCCAAACAACCCCGACGGGTATTCTCCATTTTGAAATCACGTGAGGGATTTGGGATGGTCCGAGAAAAGCGATTGCGTAAGGTTAATGGAACTCGACACATTTATGGTTAAACCAAACCATTTCATAGTGATCTCATTGAACGTGAAGATATAACAAAATGTTTGTCGAAGAAATAATTTAAGGTACCCAAAATCAGACTTTTGGTGATATAAATCGCACATGCCTCGAAACACGAAGAGTCTCGGTGGGAACGTAAGGGTCTATGGACACGGGCGACAGCGCTTTTAATGATATATCCTCGGAAATTATTGAAATATCTGCCTTTTCCCAACTTACCCAGGTGGCACCAACTTCCGTGCTCCGTTTTTACCTGGGCCGGATAGATTTCCCAATATATATTGACCCCCAATGTAACATGCTTTGATCATCACACACAAAATCGTCCAATATCAATTTGAAATTTACATTCACATTTTCAGATTTGCCCAGGTATTATGAAGCACCCATTATGGCGGCTGCGGGCTGACTATATTTCCTCGACCATTCGCACGATCCTCTGTTCAGTGCAGTCAACACTATAACGCTACCTCAACGGAGTGCCATTGTTAGCCATGTTTCAAAAGCGCAAATACGCACATCTTAAGATACCATCCATTCCTGCTGCCATTCATCATAACCGCTTTTCACATACCTACATTGATCAGCTGATGTAAATTTTGCCAAATGACCCTGGTTTCGGTGTTTTAAACGACACGTTTTTGAAGGCACCATATATATCGAAAACATACGTGAGATTAAATGTAGCTAACAATAGATATACTATCCATTTGCTCACAGCAAACACAATTATTACACGCCACGCATGACTAATATGAGGTCCCCAGAGATGGTCAGGTAAGGCTGAGACCTTACATGAAGACAGCATGGCAGTCTCTGTGTGTACCAGCTCGGCGGGCACCCTCTGCCCAGTGACGCCTGCCACCATGATGACGGGCACGGCGACGGCACCCATGGCCCAGCGCAGTCTGCGAATGGCGGCTGGTGTGCTGGCCGGCTGCTGCGCTGCCCACGCAACGCATGTCACCAGCCCCGTCACAAGCACGCCGGACGGAGGGGAGTTGTTCTCGCCCACCCCGTAGTCCAGCCTATAGCTATATGCCGCCGCGGGTGGGGAGGAGAACCACTCCCCTCCGGGGCGGGGAACCGAATGCCTTGCGCCAGTATCCAGACTCGAACCCGGAACCCTTGGATTCCGAGTCAGACGCTCTACCAACTGAGCCACCCGGTCCCCGGTCAGTCCGCAGAGACAGACGGCCAGCGCCAGCGCAGCGAGCACTCCCAGCGGCCGGAGCGGCGCCCGCCAGCCGTCCGACACGGGCACCACGATGCGGTCCAGCAGCAGCCGGTTGGCGGCCACGCTCACTGCGTACAGGCAGACGAGCGCGGTGAAGAGGCGCGACTCGGGCGGACAGCAGCCGTACAGGCAGATGGCGTGCTGCAGCGGCCGCAAGTGATCCAGCGGGACGGCCAACCAGTACGACACCGTCAGGCTCAGCACACCCAGCAGGAAGCACACGACTGGCAGCAGCAGCAGCAGCAGCAGCAGGCGCCACCGCGCGGCCAGCCGCATCCTGCGTCGGCTCCGGCCTCGCCCTGGAGGGGAGTGACTGGCGGTGCCGCTACCTTTGCCAGCTTCTGCGCGCCGCCGTTGGAAGAATCTAGGGTATGTATCGTATGTCTGGAGTTGCGTGTCTTTCCCATGTAATACTATCATCGATATAGCACACATTTCCGTGCTCCGTGTGATACTTGTAGTCCTAGAAGTGATTAAGTGCGAAGTTCGATGGGTCAGATTGGTCATGTCTTATATTCACAGGTTGGTACATAAACTTTCGACTCTGTAAGACACAGTAGGGTGGGTCGTTTATCTAGGATCCATGGGAGACAGCGAAATTATATGGCGCTGGTTCATAACATTATTATTGAGAGCACAATTTCCGCAAAAAATCAATATTCGGTACGCGCGAGGCAATTTTGTCCGAGCGTCTCCACCCTACATAGCAATGGTAGCGCCATCTTAACCCGCGCCCCGCTGGGGGGGGGGGGGGGGTGGGGGGGAGTCTGGGATTTTCTGAATAACTTGAAGACTATGTATGATATATATCGATGTAAAACTTTTGTACCTGATGCTGTATCAATTCTACGTCTTCTCACAATATTTAAATTAAATTGATGTTTCATGTTTTAAATTGATGTAAACAAAAAGTAATTAAATCACAAAATATCCATTGTTTTTTTACCGAAAGATATGTGATAGAAGTGTGCATTATGTACCTGCACACAACATTTTACATTCATATCTTCATAACTGTTGGTTTTACAGAAGTTCAAACGTGACAATGTTAGTATACATCCCATGTAGTCACTCCGACGGCACCAGCGCTTGAATACGATCAAAAGGCTGTGGCGGCCGCGGCTGCTACTGAGTGCTAGTGACTGTTCATACTCCATTGACCCTCCTGGATTGGCTGGAGCCATGGTTACTAGACTGTGTCGAGGTGAGGTCATTCTGTTTGATATTAGGGAAACAGCACTTTGTATGACCCATGGTCCTGCTGCACCGATTAGTCACCAAAGTGGTGCTGAATATGTAGTATTTGGTACGCGCCGACATATTTTCCTATTGGAAGCGCGAAATGTCTTTTCCTATCTCAGCGCCCTCTCTATTGTTTCCTGTAACTTGGATATTTCGCAAATATTTAGCAAAAATATGCGTACGAATCAATAACATGGTAATGCTAAATTAACAACTACTTTCAGTTGCACTCAAAAATGCTTTATTTTCCATGCAATTCATATTTCTAATTACTTGCTTGATTGTTATTATTCTTGGAACCGCAGAACGCCGAAATTATGCCGGTATTGTTAGGGGTAGTTCAGACTGGTTATTGATTCGACACTGATTGAATCGATTGGAATCGATCAATCAAAATTAATTGAGTCAAAACATAATTGATTCACCACCAGATCTTTTGATTCATGAATCGTGATTGAATCAAAACCCGCATTAAATCCAGGCTGATTGAATCAAAAGATTTAACGATTCAAGTACAGTGGTAAATTGTGCAAATACATGCAGTCCCAGTTAAAATTGTGCGAATACATACAGCCCACATTAATTTATACTGAAATACTATTGCTGTAACAATGTTTTAATGATCATATATATGCATGCTTCCATTTTTATTGATTTTACATACATTAACCTCATATATTTAAATGTTGAATCAAACGTGAATCGATCAATCGATATTGTTTTGATTCTTTGAATCGGGAGGAATCAATTCTCAAAATTGTATCCGTGAATCGAACGGATCGAACGGATCATTCAGATTCCAAAATGAATCATGATTGAATCGTTCCAAAACAAAGGTTGAATCAATAACCAGTCTGGGGTAGTTAAGGGTTTGCGGAGAGGCTGACGCTGGGGTCGCCGCTGGGGCCGGCGCTGGAGCCGCTGCTGGGGTCGCCGCCGGGGTCGCCGCCGGGGTCGCCGCCGGGGTCGCCGCTGGGGCCGGCGCTAGAGCCGGCGCTGGAGCCGCCGCTGAGGTCAGCTTCGCGGCTTACACTGGCCACCGCCGACAGTGCCTGCTGTTGAGCGCCCAAGGCGCCCTCAGCAGTTCGGCGCCGCTTGAGCCCCCCCCCCCCCCTTGTTGGGCGCCGCTGGAGCCTTGGGCGCCGAAGGCGCCCTAACTCACCAAAGGCGCCCTCATGCACCGAAGGCGCCGAAGGCGCCTTCGTTTCATGAAATGTGTCTCACATTTGATCTCTCATCGATATCTCACAATTTCCATGGTGAACTATTTCCTTTAACTGGGGTGTTGTGCTTTATCGCGAGCATTCCTCAGTTTTGCTCCATCCCATTCATGAATGGAAAAGACACGAATTCCTCTTTATTGCCATAATTTAGATTTGGATGTGTCTTTTAATTTCAATTTTTGTTTTGTTTATTTATTTACAAATCCTGGTCAACTCCATGAATTCCACGTTTAAAAAATATTCGAGAATATCGTCAAGTGGAAAGAATGGTTAATTTAACACGCGCCCTGGAGGGCCTCTGATAATTACACGCCCTGGAGGGGGGGGCGGATTTCGCCCCCCCCCCCCCCCTATGATCTCGAAAACCACGCAACGTAGCGACAAGCGGGAAACGACGTTAGATAGCTCGAGACAAGCTCTTTCGAAAGTATTTCATTATTTTTTTTCAGGTCAATATTGAGGTCACCAGAGGTCATCAAGGGTCAGATTTTCAAGTTTCAAGACTTCGGTTCGAACACTCCCAAATATCTCGGGAACTATGATAGTTAGCAGCAAACGGAAAAAAGCAATCCAAAGTCATAGAAAAATGCAATCGACATAGGTGTCTTCAGATTTTAGCTCAGGTCAATAGTTTAGGCTCCAGAGGTCATCGAATGTAAACAAAATGATTTTGTTTTCAAAACAGTTTTCCCCAAATAACCTTTTACCTAATGAAGATAAAGCAATAATGTTTACGCCATCGCGTGTGTCTTGTCAAGGCGCTTCGAATAATACTCATGGTGACCGGGTTAGGTCAACTGAGAAATTTGACCTCAGGTCAAGGTCAAGTGGTGACCCAAGTTGGTCATGTTGCATATTGAGAGACGTGTCTCGACGAGACAAACATATTGGCACCGTTTTCTTTTCTCTATCTTCTTTATGTCGATAGTTATTGATAAAACCGTGTTGGCGGTCACAAAATTGACCTGACCTTAGGTCACCGATATTAGAAATCCGAAATAAACAAATTGTTGGTATCTATGACTTTATGAAGTCCTGCAAGATTGAAACCTATCGGCGTAAAACTGTGGCTGTGGTACTACTGCAAAAGTTTTTGAGTTGAGGTCATCACGTGACCTGGTCTGGTGACCTGACCTGAGATGACCTGAGGCCAAGAAGTTTACATAATGCGGGAAGTTCATTTCTAAACAGGTATACAAAAAACGGCGGCGCTGCGCGCTGCCGTTTTTGCGCTATCCTCGAAAAACCGGAGGGGTGGGTTGATTTCGCCCCCCCTCCAGAGCGCGTGTTAACCCGCGCGGCGCTGGGGGGTAAATTTTACCCCCCTCCCGGGTTTTCGCTATAGATTCAAAACTACACTAGATATCGACGCAAAACTTTCAGTACCTTATCTGGCATCGATTTGACGTCTTCAGATAAATTTTGGAGAAAATCGGTCGAGAAGTTTTTGCGAAAATAGCGTTTTATTGACGTCATGTAACGCCATTTTCGGTCCAAAATGGACGAAACTTTGATCGATGATAGAACAGCGAGTATTGAAGCAAATTGCAAACAAAGCACGTCAAAAGGAAGGAAATGACATTCTCTACAAGATGGCTATCTCAGATTTGCACAATTTTGATTTTCTGATCCCCAAAATGCAAAAAATCGTTTTTATTTTTTTCAAAGTTTACCAAATCCAAAATTGTAAGAATTTTCAAAAAAAACGGAAGATATGTCAGATAACCATCTCTAATGAGTGACTATTCCAAATTTCAAACAAATATCTATATTTTTGACCCCAAATGACACTAATCAGTGTTCAATGTGATGGACGCATTTTAAAAAAAAAATCGCAAATTTCGACATTTCTAGACATCGTAAAAAAAAAAAATTGCACCATTGGATTGCTGTGGCAAAACTGAACCGTAAACATGTGTCGGTTATTGCAAATTTTGGGTTTCAAAATTTGACCTTTTTTGCCTGATCTTGACCTGACCTTGAGGTCAAATGTCAAAATAACCATTATTTTTGGATTCTACGTCTGAAATAACCCATGAGACATGTGTCACATGGGTTTCATATTACTTTTTCACAGTGTGACCTTTTGTGACCTGACTTTGACCTTGACCTGTACTTAGTATGATATTCATACTCAAGCATTACCCTCTCCTTATATTTAGAAGTGTTTTGGCAGAGTTTCGGCGCGCTGCTGTTGATAGTCCGGTCTCTGCAGCCAATAATCTCGAAAACAGGTGGTTTTGACCTTTGACCTGACCCTGACCTGATATGTGACCTTTTAAATAAAATTTTAAGAATTACTTAGAATCTTCCCATCGAGAGCTTCCGATCGCCGCCTTGCGCGTCTCGCTGCGATTATTGGTTCGGGAGATAAGAGGGGGTAAAATTTACCCCCAGCGCGGCGCGTTCGGATGGAGACCCAGCGCCGCGCGGGTTAAGTTATCGATTTATTGTATAATTTTTTTTCCTTAATATCTTTGTTATTTTGCTATTTTTATCCTTTACCCCGCTCAACAACACCTTTCGCTGACGACACTGGCGGATCCAAGGGGGGCATCAGGGTCAAATCTCCCTCCTCACAGGAATCTTGGTGGGGAGCATTCAATACAAGTATGCGTTCCGTTGCACTGAACGTGAAAAATAATGCTCTTAGGAGAAAACTTTATGAACACGGAAGTTTTTCTCTCGAGTGATTGAATGCAATTCAAGCAGCTCTGGCGAGGCTTACCCCGCGCCCCGCTGGGGGGGGGGTAGAATCTGCCCCCCACCTCCCGGATTTTCTCAATAATTTGAACACCATGAATAGATATGAACGTGAAACTTTTAGTACCTTATGCTGCATCAATTCGACGTCTTTTTACGAAATTTAAATGACATTGATACAGTGTTTTATGAGATAATGACGTTTTAATGACGTCATGTTATGCCATTTTTGGTGGAAAAACGATAACTGTTTGAAAAATCGTAGAAAATAGAGTTTTAAAAGAACATTGCGAATAAAAACGTCAAAAGACAGGAAATTAAATTTTCTTTAAAATGCAAATCTGAGTTTTTTCAAAATTTTGTTTTGTTAAACCCCCAAAATAAAAATAGTATTTTTTTCGAGAAAAAAAAATAAACAAAATGCATTTTTGTGAATTTGAAAAGTGAATTTCTTAAGCTCGAATACCAAAATAAGGTGACCGGCCCAATTCCTCGGAGGAAAAAAATTGAGGGTGTTTTTTTGCCACAAAAAGAGGCGCCCTCATGTTGGGGTTTGGTGCCCTCTTGAGGGCTTGCACCCCCCCCCCCCTGAAGGATTTCTAAGTACGCCTCTGGAAGGGTTACGACGGTACAAATAATTTTCATTTGGGCTCCCACAATCATTTGTATACAACCATACCCTGTCCTCAGGTCAGGTCACTAGGTCAGGTCTAGTGATTCCACCTAAAAAATATACATACATACCAACAATTCTGCTATTTCGGATGATTTTCATATCGGTGACCTAAGGCAAAGTTGATTTTGTGACCTCCCAATGTTAGGTCATTGGGAAAATATGAAAATGCATATAAATCCCCAGGAAATGACTAAATTTTCCCAATGTTCACCAGACTCACGAATCTTCTTCGAAATACAAAGATCAATGTAACATGTTTGTCCTGCGACCTCCACGAGGTAAAATATATTGACCCAGAGGTCATGTGTCATTTGTATTCCATAACGTTTTTTACCGAACCAGTAAGGCGCCGCAGTTGGCGATGAACGAGCGAACGCGAAGCAAATGCACCTATGGTGAATTGCATTTCGATCGGACAAGTAGTTTCTGAGATGCGGGGACAAAAAGGATGTGCACGAGCCGTACGTGTCCACGCGTAGAGGCACCCCACCCTTGACTTGTTGGAAAGTGGCGGCTGAGAGATTCATAACCACACACCAAACTTGAACACAATCGGCTCAACCGTTCCTGAGATATCCCGCGCCCCGGTGGGCCTCTGAGACAATTTCGCCCTGTTGGGGAGGGGAGTCAAAAGGACCCCCTTTAACTCGAAAACTAAAAGAGCTAGAAAGACGCAGAAAGGGTGTTTGAAAGATCTTGACAAGGACATTCGAAGTTACCTTGGGACTCGGGTATTATTTGGCTCAGGTCAATATTGAGGTCACCAGAGGAAATCAAAGGTTACATTTCCAAGTACAGGACTTTGCTCTAGAAACCCCCAAATATCTCGGGAACTATGAGTTAGAAACAAACGGAAAAACACAATCGAAAGCTCATAAACAATGCAATTGCACTTGGATGCCTCAAATTTTAGCTAAGGTCAATCACTGCTCTCTGCAATCCAAAGGTCAATCACTGCAATCCGGTTTAGGTTCCAGAAGTCACCAAAGGTCACGAGGGCATTTTTCGAGAAAAAAAAAATCATGAATAACTTTTTACCGGTTGACCATATATCAGTAATTTTAACACAATCGTGTTTTTCTTGTCAAGGCGCCTCGACACATGTTAATGGTGACCTGGTTAGGTCAACCAACATTTGACCTAAGGTCAAGGTCATTTGGTGACCCAGGTAGGTTGTGTTACATATGGGCCCATGCGACTCGACGAGACAAACACAGTGGTGTCCTTTGCACTTCTCTATCTTTATTCTATCCAGAGTTATTGACAAAACCGTGCTGGTGACCTCAGATGACCTCAGATGACCTTGCATAGATCACTGAGCATTAATTGCACCTGCTTCATCAAGAATGAACTAAAATAACACGATTCAGGAAAAACAAATGGCCTGCCTGACTCAATAAATATTGTCTGTATAGGAATAATTTGTTAATTTTCCCATGAGTTATAATGGGGAGGTCACACGAAATTGACCTAACCTTAGGTCACCCGATACCGAAAACAAATCCGAGATAAATTAATTGTAGGTGCTTGTGACCTTATGAAATCCTGCAAGTTTCAAATTATATCGGACAAACACAAACATAAACTACTAATGTTAATACCCTATCAAGCGAATAAGAACATAGAATTACTGAAATCAGGGTCCGCAAAATGTCTTGACTTGGGGGGGGGGGTGGCAAAATGGCTCACTGGGAGGCATTTGCCCCCCCCCCCCCCAAGTTATGAAATCCTGCAAGTTTCAAAATATATCGGACAAACACAAACATAAACTACTAATGTAATACCTATCAAGCGAATAAGAACATATAATTACTGAAATCAGGGTCCGCAAAATGTCCTTGACTGTGGGGGGGGGGGTCCTGGCAAAATGGCTCACTGGGAGGCATTTGCCCCCCCCCCCGTTAACATGTTAAAATAGTGCATTGCAATTGAGGGTCCTCTTAGAGTGGTAATGGCCCTCTCATGTTAGCATAGGGTCTCTTCCAGGTCTGACAAAGGTTCTTTCAGAACGAAACTTAAGAACTTATTGCTCCAAGGCCTTGGGAAGAATACCGTCTCAAACCAGAAGAGGGACCTCACATATCGCTGAAGGGTCCACTCAGGCCCAGACAATAACCCTCGCAGACCAGCCCTGAGGCCCGATCAAGCCTGGAATGAGCTCTGATTAGCCTGCACAAATATTCTATAAGATAGCTGAGGGACCCTCAAGCCGATCGAGGGCCCTCTCAAGGCCGATCAAGGGCCACTCACGCCCGATCTCGGTATACCCCTCCCAGGAGGGGGGTCATGATCTCCTCGCACCCCTTGACAACGCCCTCGAGGTTGTGGATTGCAGCTCCAATCGCAATTTCCAACCGCAATCGTAGCGATCTCCAATCGCAAACACCAATGCTAGCCTCTAAACTTCGGCCCTATATATAAACAAGTTAGACCCTGTCAGGCCAAGCTACGTATTTTCTCAGCCCGACTAAGGACTCTTTCAGGTCGGCTGAGGGCTCTCTTCAGAATGACTCAGAGCTCTTTAGACTCCAATAGCTTCACCTGGCCTCCAGAAAGCCTACATTGACGTCTAAAGGGCCAACTCTGGCCAGCCCCCAGATGGTCCACTCTGGCTTCCAGAGGGGTCACCCAGGCCTCCGGGAGGCATGCTCTGGCCTCGGAGCAGACTTAAGCTTGATTACAGTGGAATCAAATCCGATTCCGGAATCGATTCCGTTTGTACTGGAATCGTAATCAGATTGGATTCCTTTGGCATCTGGGTAGAATCTGAATCAGGTGGAGGTCAATAATTTTTAGAAAATGATGTAATCTGAATCGGAATCGATGGCTATTCAAGTGAATTCCGTTTTATTTTCGTAAAAATCACTCTGACCATGAATTTAAGCTTCGTGAAGCAAATTTGTTTCTTTGAGCATGCACATAGCTGAAGGCAAAGCTAGGCGATGATGTTTTCACTCTAATGAGGGTCAATAAACATGTTCAGTAATTCCACTTATTTAGGTGCAGACATACAATGATCTTTGCTTTTGGCAATGTTATGTATACTGACACCGTACATTCCATAACATTCTTATGTCTCGCAAGACTTTGATTTCACTGTGTTATCAAATTGCAAAATCAGCTTGCAATATGTCCATGCATCATGATTATAGGTAGGTATGTCTAGACATTATATTGTTTTGAACCTTCGTTAGACTTTGTTACATTTTTAAACTTGCACGATTTGCAGCACAAGGCCCAGTTTAAAAATGCATGAATTTTTTGAAGTTATATATCAAAATAGCTATATTAAATATACATGTGTAATATATTTAATTTGGCTAATCGTGTTATTTGTGTCATTTATACAAAATGTAGGTATGATCAAACATTTTTGATGCAAGGTAATCGTATAATCGGAAGCAATGGAATCGGTTTCGGAGTCAAACTTTTTAGGTGCCCTGGAATCGGATTCCGGAATCGATTCCCCTAGAAAATATATATTGTGGAATCGAATCAGAATCAGACCCATCTGGCTTGGCATGGAATCGGAATCACGATTCCGCTGAAGCGCCAAGCGGAATCAATCACAAGTCTGGTCAGGAGGGCTCACTGGCCTCTGGAAGGTCCACTTTGACCTCCAGGGGCCCACTCTGAGCTAATGGGGCCCACTCTGACCCTCCCAGAGGTGCCCACTCGATCCTGCAGGGAAGGGACTCAATCTGGCCCTGCAGAGGTTCCGAAGACGAAAAGTGCGGCATGATCTGAGCGGTTCTCAGGCTATTTCGAATTGAAAGCATGCAACACTCATAGACCTACGCGGAGCCCTGTTGAGTCCCACAGGGGACCGTAAGCCCCCTAGGTCCTCCCGTGGCTACCACACCTTCACAGCTGATTCAGAATTTTTTGACACGATTGATTTACGACTAAAACTTCTTTTTTTAGGTGACCATAGAGTATTTGGTCGTTACATTCCTTGATTTCCATATTGATTTATCAATTTACTCGGTACAGATCTTGAATCGAACAGTATACCGTTGGAATGGAAAACGAGCCAAGGAGGAACTCTGGAGGCACCCTAGCCTAAAGTAGTTGTTATTAACGTTATTACCGCGGTGTCATATTAATCCCACAAACTACGTTTAGACGTGAATAATCGCTGGTTTTGGAGGGTCAAATCCCAAGAAAGTCACAATTCTAAAACTTATCGGAATTTCGCAATCTGTATGCATTTAGGTGATGGTAAAACAAATTTATTTGTAAAAGTTGCGTAGGACTTTCGTTTTAAATTAGAAAATGTGCCATTCTTTGGGGCGATTTGGGGGCTTGGGCACTTCCGCCCACCTTCGATGCGTCAGTGGCCAGGAAAACATTGAGGGGGGGCGATGAGAGTACCATTGGACGGGGGGCGAGAGTATGATTGAAGGGGGGGGGGGGTAACTCAACATTGGGGGGGGGGCGAGGGCCACCCCCAAAAGTATATAAATCGACACCTATGCTCTCAATATTGCATAATATGTTACAGGGGTCCTTATTGGGTCCGAAATGGTGGGGCCCCCCTCGTGGTCCGGACGGGGCCCCCTTGAGGTCGTCCCCCACCCCCCATATGAAAATCCTCGTGTGCGCGCCCTGGGTAGGTTGGATGGGAAAAAAAGCTTGCCAATCAGACGTGCGGTTGCGGAGACACTAGCTTCCTCCGTCGCCCGGGTCGGGCCGGGTCCGGGCCCACTCATATTCAGATTTGTTCCATACACCAACGGAAAGACGCCACTGGCGGATCCAGGGGGGGCATCAGGAGAAAATGCCCCCCCCCCCCCCCCCCCTCCACCCCCATCCCATCACCCCCCCACCCCCCCCCCCCCCCCTCATCTCCCCCCCGCAGGAATCAGGGGGGGGGGCATTCAATAAAAGTATGCCCCCCCCCCTCGCGCATTCCCAATTTATCGTGAAATCGCAAAAATTGTCTTTGCAGCAGGACAAAATCCAATTATCCACAGTCAAAAATCAGAAAATTTTCGCGCCGCTTCGCGGCATGACACAACTTTCTCAATTGCTTATACAAATTTTAAAAATGGGAAAAATAAATTGCACTTAAGTGTCTGGCAGGCGGTAATTGCTCGGTAATTGCTGGAAATTGCTAGGTAAATCCTTGGTGGAAATCCTTGGAATCCTAAAATGGTAAATCACTGCTGGTAAATCCTTGGCCGGTAATTGCTGGTACTGGGCGGATCCGAGGGGGCATCACGGGGCAAATCCCCCCCCCCCCCCCACAGGAACTGAGAGGAGCAGCCAATACAAGTATTCCCGCACGTTCCCCTGCACTGAACGTGGACCAAACAATGATCTTAGGAGGAAAACTTCATGAAAACGTAAGTTTTTTCTTCTTCTCTCGAGTGATTGAATTTGAAGTTTGTATGTATCCCCTTTCTTTCAAATGATAGACAAAACAGACCACCCGATGCAATTCAAGCAGCCACCGGTGACACCTCAACACAGTGTTCGTCACGGGCCCATCAACCCCCCAACCCGGCCCGGCCCGGGCCCATGAACACCAAAGCCCAGGCCCGGACCAGGCCCCGGTCAAATTCCATAATATTGAGGCCCGGGCTCGGTCCGGCCCCGTTCAGATTAAGGCATATCAATATTTTCACAAAATTTGCCAATAATTATGCTAGCATATTTACTTGTATACTATAAATGTGAAACAATGAACCAACTATGTAACTTAAAAACAAGTAAGGCACCGTAAGTTGGCGATGAACGAGCACGAGCGCGAAGGGCATGTATGGGGAATTTCAACTCGATCGGGCAAGTAGTTTCTGAGATACAAAAAGTCTGTGCGCACGTGCGCACGTCCAGAGGCACCCACCTTTGTTTGACTCGTGGGAAAGTGAGGGTCTGTGATAGGGTCCCATAACCACTCACCAATTTGAACACAATCGGCTCAGCCGTTTCGGAGTTATTGCGCGAAAACACTTTTCAACACCCCTCACGCGGTAACGCGCCACGCGCAGTGGTAGTCACCCACATGAGTCGGGCACTTGGTCTCAAACAGGGTTAGGTTGGATACGGCAGGGTAGGTACTCAGCAAGGAAACCCGCTTGTCAATCGAGGACGTGCGGTTGCAGAGATATGAGCTTCTCAAAAGCGTCGCCACGGGTCGGGTCGGGGTCGGGTCGGGGTCGGGCCGGGCCGCTCATAATCCATTTTTTTTCACATACACCACGGAAGATCGAGGGGAGCGCGTAGCGCTCGCCTCGTTAAAAAAGAACACAGCCACAGCACAAGTGAGTTGCTGTGGAAGTGAACTGCTGGTTGAAAATTCAGGAAAAATTTCCAAAATTTGTCCTGAAAAAAAAATCAGGAACTTCAGGACCTGCACGACCCGCTGGTGCATCTGCACGGTCTGGGGAGGACGTTATTGCTCTCGGCGATGCGAACTTTGACTTCATGACCCCAGACGCGTCAGGGTCCTGAGATGCTATACGCAGATGCTTCAGGACATGAGCATGAAGCAGATAGTGTCGCGTGAGACCAGGCCGAACACGGCGGCTAACCAAACTAGCCCGGGGTCTATAATCGACCACGTCATCGTACCAGCGAACGATTGACGTCACGACTGCGCGAAGGTGATACCGACCAGCTGCAGTGATCACAGCCTGGTTGTCGCCCCAGACTCTCCTGAACCGCCGAGAGGAAGCACATGGCCGAGATCACAAGTGCGATCGACCCGCGGGTCACTCGTGCCTGACGCTCTCCGTCTGGACCTGCTGTCGGCCCTGACTGGAGAGTGGTAGTGCGTGAGGCGTGTTGGTAGCGAGTGATAAGTGGTCGGAGTGGCTGTCGGTGTGGTCCCGCTTATTGGCAAGCACATGCCCTTGCCCAAAACTGAGACCTCGTCACCCGCCATGCCCCGTGGCTCACGGACGCCGACCAGCTTCGTGGTGACATGCCGTGAGCGTGGATGAGGCCCGTGCCGAGTATGTACGCGACCCTACACCGGAGAACCGCCCAAGTCTACCGATCGCATCGGAATGCTGTGGAGGGAGACCAGTACCGCGCCAGGTCGACATTCTTCGCGGCGTCTTTCCGCAACTCAGCGACGCACCACGTGGAAGAATTATCCAGCGCGTTCTCATTTCATCGCGGAGGAGCGACGCACCAGCAGCAGTCACAAGGTCGGGGGTGGGTGAACCGGCTGAACAATCACTTTGCCAGCTGTGGGTCGCGAGTCGCTGCTGAGGTGGGGCCCAGGCTGACTCGGCTGAACCTATGGACCCTCGTCCCGCGGTTGTGTAGTGAGCGGTGCCTTCCGGGTGTACCCCGGCAACACTACCCGAGCTCTCTGTGGCAGTGAGACAGATGTCTGCCTCGAAGGCAATGTGGCGACGATGGCGTTACCATTGCTATGATGCGCATGGCATTTTCCTGTTTATCGCATCACGCTTACTGCACATTGTTAACGAGTCGATCGTGTCTGGCACCCCGCCGAGTGCGTGGATAGTAGCAAAGGTCACACCGCTACACAAGACAGGCTCTGTTGTCGACCCTAACAACTACAGGCCAATATCGATTATCCCGACCGTGGCTAAGGTGACGGAGCGCAGGGGTGGTAAAACTGCTTTGAGTGGCCCCGACCAAAAGTAGGCACATACAAAAATGACCCAGCACAGCTGGGGTCATTTTTTTACTTCACATGAATACCTTAACACCTGGTTGCATGTTCACATCATCCCTATATTTTAACCAGCCCGTGCCGGGGGGGGGGGGGGGGGTAGCACCCCCTCAGGTTTTTCGCGGATAGCGGAAAAAACAGCGAAGCGCAGCGCCGCCATTTTTGGCACAGCTGTTTATGCATCAATTGTCCACATTACTAAAAATAATAATCGTGTCATCTTAGGTCAGGTCACCAGACCAGGGTCACGTGACCCCACCTCCCAAAAAAAATATTGTGGTCGTACCACAGTCACAGTTTTTGGGATCATCGGTTTTACACTTATAGGATTGCATAAAGTCACATATATCTACCATTCGTTTATCTTGTATTTTTAATATCAGCGACCTAAGGTCGGATTAATTACGTTGACTTCCCCATTACAAGTCTAAGGGGAAATATTCAAATGCTTCTTATTCTAAGGAGACGCAACTATAACAGTCTAATTATAATAATGGAGGACAGTGGACCTCCACTGAAAATGGCACTAGCACCCCGGCCCGCCCCCGGGGGGAATCGACTATCCGGATTTCCCGCGCCGTGCCGGGGGTGGGGCGTTTAGACGCCCCTCTTAAGGTTATTCAAGGATAGCAAAAAAAACGGCTGCGCGCAGCGCCACCCCGTTTTTTGGCACAGCTGTTAAGGCATTAATTGTCGACATATTGTAAAATTCTTGACCACTGGTCATCTCAGGTCAGGTCACCAGGCTAGGTCACGTAAAACCCACCCTCCAAAAAAGTGTGCGGTCGTACCACAGCCACAGTTTTTGGCCGATCGATTTCGTACTTACAGGGTTTCATAAGGGTCATACCTACAATTCGTTTGTCTCGGATTTGTTTATATCGGTGACCTGAAGTTGGGTCAATTTCGTGACCTCCCTATTATAAATCAATGGGGAAATATTCAAATGCCTTCCTATTCTGAGGATGCGCATGATATCAGCCCAATTCCTTCTGGATCATGTTATTACAGGCCATTCTTGAAGACCCACGTTCATTTTTGGTTCAGTGACCCCCACGTCTTGAATCTATCGTCCGGATTCTTTTTCTCGTCTTTTTTGTAAAAAAATATAATGTATTATTATTGGCAATCAAGAGCTGAAACGCACTGGCCTAATACAAAATGTAAATGTACATACACACTGACGTGATGAATATGATGATTAAGTGAATAATCCACCTGAAGTTGTTTTGACGATCAGTATTTCTAAGGGCATGATCGCTTAGTAAATTTTCACAGAAATGACATATAGTAAATAATTATTTTTGCTGGCATTTTTGACCCCCGAGTACTTCATGATAAAGAGCATTTTGCCCCCCGACCTTATCCATAAGGACAGAACACCACCCCTGGACTGAGCGAGTGATTTGTAGTCAATTAATGTCTTACCTGCCTTGGCCACTGCCATTCTCAGGCGAGGAGCAGCATGGTTTCCGGCCCGGGCACTCTACCTGAGTCGGCGATGTTGGACGCAGTGGGTTGTATTGTTAGTAAAGTAGATGGGGGAAAAGATCACTAGTCTGACAGCAGCAGACACATCGGAAAGCCTTTGACAGCATCCCGCATCGCCGGCTCCTGGAGAAAGCTCGGGTGGTGCGGTATTGATACGCATTGGTTTCGTGACTGGTTAAATGAGCGCTCGCAGCAAACAACGTGTGCAGGACAGCGACATCGCCCCAGTCTCGCACGGCGTAGTACAGGGGGTGTCTTTCTTGGGCCAATCCTCTACCTATTGTTTACAAACGGCCCTCCCCTGTTACTTCACAGAGACCAAAATTGTAATGCATGCAGATGATGTTCAGTTCATCCACTCATGCGAGCCCGGCAACGTTCAAACACTAAAAAAGGATGCAGAAGGACACATTGAAAGCGGCCCACGTTTGGTTTGTTGCAATAGTTTAAAACTTAACCCTAACAAAGCATAGATTGTACTGATAATACACGCCAACGACAAACACCAAGTAACTTTTCAGTTACCTTCAACTCTAGTTCCCGCATCAAAAACCAAAATTTTAGGGATTATCATTGATTCTCATCTCTCATGGGAGGAACAAGTATCACTCATTGTGCGCCGTTGCTACGCAACGTTGCGCGGTCTTTCAAAAATTGTCACATAGTCTTTCACATGACGTTAATAAATGTATAATAGAATCGCTTGTTTTCCCACACATTATGTATTTGTATCACTGTATGGGGTGGGTGTGGAGGTTACGCAGAAGAAAAAACACGTTTGCAGAAGGTGTTAAATCATTGTGCTCGCGTCGTGTTTTGCGCCCGTAAATTGGAGCATGTTTTACCCTTTTCTTGAGGAACTGCAGTGGTCATCAATTGAGATGCGAGTATGTGAGCGGGACATCGCAAGGCTTTATCGCATTTTCCGTGACTGTAACGCGCCCTGGTGCCCTGCGCGACTCCATCAGCCACCGCCGTGACGTGTCCATCAGGGATACTCGGGCCACAGCCGCTGGACTGCTGCAGCTTCCGCGTGTGCGCACCGAGTGTGGCAAGGCGGTCTTTTGGATACAGGGCGCTCTCGCTGTGCAACGTGATCCCTGTCTCAGTTAAGGGAGCCAAGAGCTCAGCTGTCTGTAAGAGGGGAAGCCGAGAAATGGCTGAGGGCGCGGAACCAAGTCGGGTGACTTTTATGTATATTTGTATTCTCGGCCAGTCTCTGGAGTATGTAGCGTTGTATTTGATCCTGTATTGCACGTTTTATTCGGTGTTTCACTCTGCATGTATTGACTCGTGGTCATACAAGCCATCGTATGGAGACCATTCAAAATAAATGA
>JAXIVJ010018019.1:0-24526 GCA_036785665.1 Chirona hameri | reverse complement strand
ATTCGATAGCAGGACAATTGTGGGTGGTGGGACCATCGAGAGCAGGACTTTGTGGGTGGTGGGCATTTCCATAGTAGGACATTGTGGTGGATGAGCAA
Organism: Chirona hameri; assembly: GCA_036785665.1. NCBI lineage: Eukaryota > Metazoa > Arthropoda > Thecostraca > Balanomorpha > Balanidae > Chirona > Chirona hameri. The sequence continues at coordinate 24,428 of JAXIVJ010018019.1, read as the reverse complement.
TTCGGATAGCAGGACATTGTGGTGGTGGACATTCGAGAGCAGGACATTGTTGGTGGTGGTCATTCGAGAGCAGGACATTGTGGTGGTGAGCATTCCATAGCAGGACATTGTGGTGGTGTGACATTCGAGAGCAGGTGGAACCATTGTGGGTGCGTGAGCCATTTCGAGAGCAGGACATTGTGGTGGTGAGCATTCGAGAGCAGGACATTGGGGGGAGCATCGAGAGAGACATGTGGTGGTAAGGCATTCGAGGAGCAGGGAATTAATTGTTGGTGGGTGGAGCATTCGAGAGAGGACATGTGGTGGAAGCATTCGATTTTTGGTGGGTGAGGCATTCGAGAGCAGGGACATTTGTGGTGGTGGAGCATTCGAGGAAAGGCATGGGTGGTGAGCATTCGAGAGGCAGGATTGTGGTGGTGGGCATTCCAGAGCAGGGGCATTGTGGTGGTGAGCCATTCGAGAGCAGGACCATTTGAGCCCTGGGCCCAGTTCAATACCGAACATTTGGGGTGCTGGGGCATTTCAATGGCTGAAACATTTAAAGCGCTGGAGGCATTTTGGGGTCTGGGTCAATTTCAATACTGAGACTTTTGGGGCGCTGGGTATTTAAATACTGCCATATTTGGGGCGCCCGAAACATTTAAATGCTGAGGACTTTGAGTGCTGGACATTTTCTACCTGAACATCTGGGGTGCTGGACCAATTTAAATGCTGAACAATCTGGGGGTGCTGGATATTTAAAATGCCAGAAACCATTTGGGCGCTGGATATTTAAATGCAGAACATTTTGGGCCGCTGGACATTTAAAATGCAGAACATTTTGGGGCGCTGGGATATTTAAATGCCGATACTTTGGCGCTGGGCATGTTAAAACTGAACATTTTCGGCGCTGGACATTTAAATGCAGAACATGTGGGCGCTGGATATTTAAAATTGGCCGATACTTTTGGCGCTGGGCATGTTTAAAAACTGAACATTTTCGGCGCCTGGACATTTAAATGCAGAAACAATTTGGGCCGCTGGATATTTAAAATGCCGATACTTTGGCCGCTGGGCATGTTAAAAACCTGAACATTTGGTCGCTGAGCATTTAAATGCTGAACATTTAAGGGCTGATTCATTTGGGGCTGGGCAATTTCAATGCTGAGGGGACCTTTGGACGCTTGGACATTTAAAAGACTGACACTTTGAGCCCTGGCCATTTAAAATGCTGAACATTTGAGGCCCCTGGCCATTTTAAATGCTGAACCATTTGAGCCATGGCCATTTAAATGCTGAAAACATTTTTGAGCCCTGGCCATTTAAAATGCTGAACCATTTTGAGCCCCTGGCCATTTTAAATGGCCGAAACATTTGAGCCCTGGTCATTTAAATGCTGAAACATTTGAGCCCCTGACCCATTTAAATGCTGAAACATTTTGAGGCCCTGGCCATTTAAATGCTGAAACATTTGAGCCCTGGCCAATTTAAATGCCTGAAACATTTGAGCCCTGACCATTTAAATGCTTGGACCATGTAAGCGTTGGTTGCCTTGGGGCCTGGACATTGAATGGTGGGGACGCTGGATGTTCGGAGAGGGACGTGGGAATCTTGTCCGGTGACGACACAGCTCCGCCGCGATCCGAGCATCCGTGACCGACCACAGCTTCCGCCCGCGATCCGAGCATCCGTGACGACACAGCTCCGCCGCGATTCCGAGCATCCGTAACGACCACAGCTCCGCCGCGATCCGAGCATCCATGGACGACACAGCTCCGCCGCGATCCGAACATCCGTGACGACACAAGCTCCGCCGCGATCCGAAACATCCATGACGACAACAGCTCCCGCCGGCGATCCGAAACATCCGTAAACGAACACAGCTTCCCCGCCCGCGATCCGAACATCCGTGACGACACAGCTCCGTCGCCCGATCCGAGGCATCCGTAACGACAACAGCTCCGCCGCGATCCGAACATCCGTAACCGACAACAGCTCCGCCCGCGATCCGAACAATCCGTGACGACACAGCTCCGCCGCGGATCTCCGAGCATCCCGTGGACGACACAGCTCCGCCGCGATCCGAGCATCCATGACGACACCAGCTCCGCCGCGATCCGAACATCCGTGGACGACCACAGGCTCCGGCCCGCGAATCCGAGCATCCGTGACGACACAGCTCCGCCGCGATCCGAGCATCCGTGACGACACAGCTCCGCCCGCGATCCGAGCATCCGTGACGACACAGCTCCGCCCGCGATTCCGGAGCATCCGTGACGGACACGGCTCCGCCGCGATCCGAGCATCCGTGGACGACACAGCTCGCCCGCGATCCGAGCAATCCGTGACGACACCAGCTTCCGCCCGGCGATCCGAGCAATCCATGACGACACAGCTTCCGCCGCGATCCGAAACATCCGTAACGACACAGCTCCGCCGCGATCCCGAGCATCCGTGACGACCACAGCTCCCGCCCGCGAATCCGAACATCCGTGACGACACAGCTCCGCCGCGATCCGAGCAATCCGTAACGACACAGCTCCCGCCGCGATCCGAACATCCGTGACCGACACAGCTCCGCCGCGATCCGAAACATCCGTAACGACACAGCTTCCGCCGCGATCCGAAACATCCGTGAACGACCCAAGCTCCGCCGCGATCCGAACATCCGTAACGACACAGCTCCGCCGCGATTCCGAGCATCCGTGACGGACACAGCTCCGCCCGCGAATCCGAACCATCCGTAACGACACAGCTCCGCCGCGATCCGAACAATCCGTGGACGGACACAGCTCGCCCGCGAATCCGAACATCCGTAACGGACCACAGCTCCGCCGCGATCCGAGCATCCGTGACGACCACAGCTCCGCCCGCGATCCGAAGCATCCGTAAACGACCACAGCTCCGCCGCGATCCGAACATCCGTAAACGACCACAGCTCCGCCGCGATCCGAAACATCCATGACGACACAAGCTCCGCCGCGATCCGAGCAATCCATGACGACACAGCTCCGCCGCCGATCCGAGCAATCCGTAACGGACCACAGCTCCCGCCGCGATCCGAACATCCGTGACGACCACAAGCTCCGCCGCGATCCGAGCATCCGTGGACGACACAGCTCCGCCGCGATCCGAGGCATCCGTGACGACACAGCTCCGCCGCGATCCGAGCCATCCGTGACGACACAGCTCCGCCGCGATCCGAACATCCGTAACGACACAGCTCCGCCGCGATCTGAGCATCCATGACGACACAGCTCCGCCCGCGATTCCCGAGCATCCGTGGACGACACAGGCTTCCCGCCGCGATTTCCGAGCATCCGTACGACACAGCTCCGCCGCGATCCCGAACATCCGTAACGACACAGCTCCGCCCGCGATCCGAGGCATCCGTAACGACACAGCTCCGCCGCGATCCGAACATCCGTGACGACACAGCTCCGCCGCGATCCGAACATCCGTGACGACACAGCTCCGCCGCGATCCGAGCATCCGTGACGACACAGCTCCGCCGCGATCCGAGCATCCGTAACGACACAGCTCCGCCGCGATCCGAGCATCCATGACGACACAGCTCCGCCGCGATCCGAACATCCGTGACGACACAGCTCCGCCGCGATCCGAACATCCGTGACGACACAGCTCCGCCCGCGATCCGAGCATCCCCGTAACGACCACAGCTCCGCCGCGATCCCGAGCATCCATGACGACACAGCTCCGCCGCGATCCGAGTATCCGTGACGACACAGCTCCGCCGCGATCCGAGCATCCATGACGACACAGCTCCGCCGCGATCCGAACATCCGTAACGACACAGCTCCGCCCGCGATCCGAACATCCGTTAACGACACAGCTCCACCGCGATTCCGAGCATCCGTGACGACACAGCTCCGCCGCGATCCGTAACATCCGTAACGACACAGCTCCGCCGCGATCCGAGGCATCCCATGACGACACAGCTCCGCCGCGATCCGAACATCCGTAACGACACAGCTCCGCCGCGATCCGAGCATCCATGACGACACAGCTCCGCCGCGATCCGAGCATCCGTGACGACACAGCTCCCGCCCGCGATCCGAGCATCCGTAACGACACAGCTCCGCCGCGATCCGAGCATCCATGACGACACAGCTCCGCCGCGATCCGAACATCCGTAACGACACAGCTCCGCCGCGATCCGAGCATCCATGACGACACAGCTCCGCCGCGATCCGAACATCCGTAACGACACAGCTCCGCCGCGATCCGAGCATCCGTGACGACACAGCTCCGCCGCGATCCGAACATCCATGATGACACAGCTCCGCCGCGATCCGAACATCCGTAACGACACAGCTCCGCCGCGATCCGAGCATCCGTAACGACACAGCTCCGCCGCGATCCGAACATCCGTGAACGACACAGCTCCGCCGCGATCCGAGCATCCGTGACGACACAGCTCCGCCGCGATCCGAGCATCCGTGACGACACAGCTCCGCCGCGATCCGAACATCCGTGACGACACAGCTCCGCCGCGATCCGAGCATCCGTAACGACACAGCTCCGCCGCGATCCGAGCATCCATGACGACACGGCTCCGCCGCGATCCGACCAGCTCCTGCAGCCCCTGCGCTATGTCGGGACACACGGGGTCTTGTCCTGCGCGCTCACCGGCGTTCTCGCGCAGGGATGTAGGAACGCCACAACAAGTGAGGGGGCCAGTGAAACTTCGCTCTCGTCTCGAGAGAAACTCAACCCTCCACACCCCCCCCCCCCCATGTAAGATATATTTGCAGATTTGGGCTCTTCTCGTCTTGGCGAACCTTTTGCCATCAACAATTTTCCTCGCCAAGCAAAATACAATATTTTTTTTTTGTCTCCGAAAAGTGAGGGGGCTATGGCCCCCTGTCCCCTTGCTCCTACGCCTACGTTCTCACGTGGCGGCTGGCAGCGGCGGCTGGCGGGGCCTCACAAAATGGCGTCCGGCGCGTGGGCCGCGGTCAGCTGCCGGCTCGCCGTGACGACACGGGCGGCGGCGGCGGCGGGTTGCCCGCGCCCGCCGCCCGCCGCCCGCCGCCCGGCAGGCAGCGTCAGTCGCAGTCGGTCCCTGGGCGACCCTGAGCGTGTGACGGTGCGCGGCGCCGAGGACGTGGCGTTAGCAGCGGAGCAGCAGCCGGCCGAGCTGGCCGCCTGCAGGGAAGGACATCGCGGCATGGTCGTGGGCCTGGTGGAGCAGCAGGACAGAGGTACAGTCAGGCAGAGGGCTGGGGACCGGTGTGGTGACTGGCAGTGACTGGCAGTGACTGGCTGCCCATGGCTGCCCATGGCTGGTCACTGGCCGTGTCTGCTATGTGGCCCAGAGCCTGTTCTCGTGTAAAAGCCGGCGGATTATGCCGGCTAAGTTGGCGCCGGCGCAGTGGCCTGGTTTTCTCCGGCCTGTCCTTCGCCGACTCGCTGAGGTCTGGCTGCCTCGCTGACTCGCTGAGGCCTGGCTGCCTCGCTGACTTGCTGAGGCCTGGCTGCCTCGCTGACTCGCTGAGGCCTGGCTGCCTCGCTGACTCGCTGAGGTATGGCTGCCTCGCTGAGGTCTGGCTGCCTCGCTGAGGCCTGGCTGACTCGCTGAGGCCTGGCTGCCTCGCTGCCTCGCTGAGGCCTGGCTGCCTCAGCGCGGACGGAGGTCTGCACAAGGAGCAGCAAAGGCAGGCAGACATAGAGACTTCCAAAAGGTGTCCACTCTTCACGAGCCGCACTGACACCCGTCGCGTGTCAGATCGTGCCAGAGCGCTCGTACATAGCATGACAGGACGTCGCCAGATGCCGCACCGCAGTGCTCGTTCTGAACTGCGTATCATGAGCTGGGGCGAAATGCTTAACTGACTTAGCGCGCACATTGACTGAGTTTGCTCAATAATCACACATGGGGCTGCCACGGCTGGGTGACCGGTACTGGATAGCGGATAGCGGATAGTGGATAGCGGATAGTGGACAGCGGGTGGGACTCGGACCGACAGTTGTCGGAATCGATCGGCTGTCACTGTCGCTACAGCTGTGTAACATTCAGAGGGGACGAGTCGCTGTCCTGACCGGCCGACTCCGGCCTGACGACGATAGGCGCCTAACTGTGTACGAGACCAGGGCCTGTGACAGGACTGGTGAGTGGTGCTAGGTGCTGAACTGGTGACATTTGTACCGGGTCAGAACCAGGGACGGCGCCACAGGGGAGGGGGGGGGGGGGGGGGGCAGGAGGGGCAGCTGTCTCTCCAACCGTCATCTGGGCCCTTTTCGGCAAGCCTGGTGGGCGGACGAGCTGAATGTTCTCTCAGACTGTCTCGGGACCGTCTCAGGCTAGACCAGGGCCCTCCGAGACTACGTGAGGTCCATTTCAGGCCGAATGAGGACCCATACAGGCTAGACCAGCGTGTGAATCCCTGATGAAGGTCATCTTAGGATGGCGGCCGGCGGGGACCCTCAGGCTGGTGGGGCGCCCTCTAGGGCCAGCTGAGGGCCTCCTTCCGACGACCAAGGAAATTCAGGAACCAGTTTAGCCTGTTGAACCTGATAAGCCGCCTGGGGCCGTCTCAGCGAGTTTATGGGCTCTCTTAGGCTGGCTGGAGGCTTCTCGGAAAGATTGAGAGCCCTTTCGTGTTTTAGGTCAAAGGGCCTGTTCAGAAAAGCAAGGACCTCCTCTGCACTGTCCCAGCTATGGTAGTGCTCTCCAGGTAGTACCGATGCTTTCGAATGCAGAGCGAGGGCCTTCTCAGACAGAGAAAGGGTTATGTCGGCCTCGCCGAGAATCCCTCAGACCAACGAAGACTCTCTCGGGTCCCACAGAGTCCTCTCAGCCCATCATAGTCCCCTCAGACCAACCAAGACCCTCTCAGATCCCACCGAGATCCCTCAGGCCATCCGAGACTCATCAGGCCAACCAAGGCCCCTCAGGTCCGACCGAGGCCTCTCAGGCCGGCTGAGGCCCCTAAGGCCGATCGAGGCCCTCTCAATCTGGTGAAGGGCCTTCTCAAGCCAGCCGAGGATCCCTCAAGAAATCAAGGGCCCAAGCACGATCTCATGGGCATTATCAGGTAACCAAGGGTCCTCTCAATGCGACCAAGGGATATCTAAGGACGACCGAGACCCGTCGGGCCGAGCGACTCAGGGAGGGACAACCGGGAGTCTCTCAGGCCGAACGTGGGCCTGTTAGCCAGACCGAAGACCTTCTCAGTCGGGATGAGGACTCTGTCAGGTTGGCCGAGGGCCTCTCAGACCAACTGGAGCCCTTCACTCTGACCGAGGACACCTTAGTCCGGACGAGGGTGTTATTAGGCCAAACAAGAGCACCAAGCCCGACCAATAGTTTTGCCCTCCGACAAAGTAAAGTAAAGGAATATTGGGACCAAGGGCCTCTAATACCGGCCAATAATGCCAATAATGCCAATAATGCCGGCCTAAGGCAGACCATATAGCCCCTGAGGCCGAAGGAGAGCTGCTGAGATCAATCGAGGGCATTTAGGGCCGACTGAGGCAGACGGAGCCCCCCCCCCCCCCTAAGACGATCGATGGCCTCTCAGACAGAGTACGTCATGATGCGTAACTTCGCATGTGACAGAAGTGGACGAGGTCCCTTCGGAAAGGCTCCGCAACAGTTTGGCCCCATAGGGTGGTGTCTCCTGGTGTCTCCAGCTTGGCCCCCTCGGTCGCCTCGACTCGATGGGGCACGTGTCCGGTGCACCCTGTGTCCTTGGCTGCGCCACTGATACGTGATGAGCAGCTTCGCAAGACCGGCGACCATAGGTGTCGATTAATATACTTTTGGGGTGGCCCTCGGCCCCCCCCCTAATGTTGAGTTCGGCCCCCCAATGGTACCCGCTCGGCCCTTCCAATGTTTTTGGCCGCTGGCGGATCCAAGAGGGGCAAAGCGGACAAGCCTTCCAAACCGCCTGAAATGGGCTTGTTGCCAAACAAATTGACACGTTTCCTATTTCAAAAGAAATTCTACACAGCTTGTACTAAGAAAAGTTGTTTAAATCCCCTCTTTATGTATAAAGATGCGAAATCCGGTGAATTTTTAACATATTTGCAATGTTTGATTTTTAGGGCATGTTTCCGAAGGAATGTTTTCTTTAATTTATTTCTTTTAAAATATTTGTTTAGGGGTCAAAAACAAAGTTTTTTTTTACAAATCCGAGAATCTATTTTGTAGCCCTTGCCATTTCATATTTTCTGACGTTTTTATTGCATTTTGCTCAGAATATAGACTTTGTATGATCTCTTAAAATTTAGCTGATTTTTTTATTCGCCAAACTCGTGTGTAGTGATGTCACTAAATTCGTTATATCTCGATTTTTTATCTCTCGACAAAATGTCTTCATTTATGCACAGAAGACGTAACATTGGTTTAGGAGAAGGTACCCAAAGTGTCACGTTGATATCGCTATTGGTTTCTGAGCTATTGCAAAAAATCAGGACTGGTGATAGGTGCTGAACTGGTGACATTTGTACCGGGACAGGACTGGTGATAGGTGCTGAACTGGTGACATTTGTACCGGGACAGGACTGATCATAGGTGCTGAACTGGTGACATTTGTACCGGGGCAGGACTGGTGATAGGTGCTGAACTGGTGACATTTGCACCGGGACAGGACTGATCATATGTGCTGAACTGGTGACATTTGTACCGGGACAGGACTGGTGATAGGTGCTGAACTGGTAACATTTGTACCGGGACAGGACTGGTGATAGGTGCTGACCTGGTGACATTTGTACCGGGGCAGGACTGGTGATAGGTGTTGAACTGGTGACATTTGTACCGGGGCAGGACTGGTGATAGGTGCTAAACTGGTGACATTTGTACCGGGACAAGTCCTGTAACCATGGGCTGATGACCGATACCATCCATGGCTTTACTTCGGGAAGGGTTGATAGGAAGCTGAAGCTCCAGCTTTGTTATAACTGGTGATAGCCGAGCAAGGAAGGATTACTGGTCTTCACTCAACCAGCTCGTCTTAACCCAACCAGCTCAGAATATATGTCTTAAAGACAATTGTTTATGTAACATGTAGAGTAAACAGGAATATATCAACTGTCAAGTGACCACAGGTCATCGCAGGCCTCTGTAACGGGGATATACAGGGTGCGCAAAAAGTTCTGGCGCCTTCCACGTCTCGTGTAATTAAGTCCCCATAATTTTCCAATAATGATATAAAATGAAAACAACTCGCATCAGTAACAACCCATGCCACTTATCAACATACTACTCAATGTAGCCACCCTCAGCCCTAATGAATTCCCCACATGGGTCCTGAAGCTGTTGCATGTCCTTATGGCCAGGTCCTCCAACAACTCCTTCCACACCTTCACGGTCTTCCGCTTCAGCGACTCCAGGTTGGGTTGGGAGGCGCACTGGACTCTTAGTTGCAAAACGCTCCACAAACCCTAGTCCAGCGGGTTGAGGTCGGGAGACTGTGGTGGCCACTTGTCCCTCCGCCAGCAGTGCTTCTCATCGCCCAGCTCTTGCACCAGGTTCTCTTGGATTCGTTAACGGGCGTGATCGGGGGTTCGATATGTCTTCTTTATCCAGGGGAAGACATACTTCTCCAAGAATCGCTCGTAAGCGTTGCTATCAGTCTTCTAATTGGTGTCAACTGTCAACAGAATCGATTGGAAGTGGACAAGGTCAGAGTCAATCACGCCGAGCGCCATCACCCTCTGCACATCACCCTCTTTGTATGCTCATTGAAGGGGTTGAAGCGCTTCCTCGGGTCAATGGTGCGCTCAGGAAGGTCCGAAATGTAGGTACCTAAAGTTCCTCCTGTGCTGTGCTGTGCTGTGCATCCACGTGAAGTAGTTTTTCGTCTGATAATATGTTCATGCGCTTAAAGTGCCGGAACATGAAGTGTCAGGGGCTGCTCCATGAAGTTTAGCAAAGATTTGCACCTTTCCAGGGAGACGGCTCGCTGACGGGGTCACAAAAAAATGGAATACTTATGTCGTGATTCTGAGGAAGGATCCATACAAAATATTGTATTGTCAAAAGTCCCCGGTGAGCTCTTATTGAACTGCTCATTCTCACCGTTTTATAACCATGAACTCCAACATTCTAAAGAATTTGAAACAAATTTGGGTAATTGTTGGGAATTTGGGACTTTTATTCAAGCATCACCTTCAGAACGGTTAAATAATCTACAGAAACGAAGCCGGCGAGCTAGTAAAATAATTAGCTCTTTTTCTTTCTATCTTTTTTTGCCCGGACGGCCTACTGCCATTTCCTGGCTGGGGAAATTTATTTCTGGCAATTTGGCCAGGCAAAGGTTACGTTAACCGGTTTATGTTAACCCGGAGCAAATGCTCGTGCGCAATGTCCGCATTTGGCCAGTGGACGCAGCCGATGCTTAGTTGAGTCAGCCCCTGTCATGTACTGAGTCAGCCCTGTGCAGCCCGTGGCCGGTGCCGCTGAGACGGTCATCCTGACACCTGACCAGTCTCGGCGGGGGCTTACCGCCCGCCTGGCGCAGTTCACTGATAACTGAGAAGGCGGCGTCTCAGTCTGTAGGCTGACGGCGGCGGTAAACACCAGACAGCAGCATCTGACGCCGGCGGCCGTGACGGGGCCGTGACGGGGTCGTGACGGGGTCGTGACGGGACACCACTTACCGATCACAGGGGCGGCCCGTGATCGGGACTGTCGGCTGATGAGCTCCTCATCGGCCGCTGATTCGGGGGGAAGAGTGGGTCCGTGTCGCGGTACCGACTCCTCCAGCCCGGACTCCTCCAGCCCGGACTCCTCCAGCCCGGACTCCTCCAGCCCTGACTCCTCCAGCCCTGACTCCTCCAGCCCTGACTCCTCCAGCCCTGACTCCTCCAGCCCTGACTCCTCCAGCCCTGACTCATCCAGCCCTGACTCCTCCAGCCCGGACTCCTCCAGCCCGGACTCCTCCAGCCCTGACTCCTCCAGCCCTGCCTCCTCCAGCCCTGACTCCTCCAGCCCTGACTCATCCAGCCCTGACTCCTCCAGCCCGGACTCCTCCAGCCCGGACTCCTCCAGCCCTGACTCCTCCAGCCCTGACTCCTCCAGCCCTGACTCCTCCAGCCCTGACTCCTCCAGCCCTGACTCATCCAGCCCTGACTCCTCCAGCCCTGACTCCTCCAGCCCTGACTCCTCCAGCCCTGACTCCTCCAGCCCTGACTCCTCCAGCCCTGACTCCTCCAGCCCTGACTCCTCCAGCCCTGACTCATCCAGCCCTGACTCCTCCATCCCTGACTCCTCCAGCCCTGACTCCTCCAGCCCTGACTCCCCGGACTCCTCCAGCCCGGACTCCTCCAGCCCGGACTCCTCCAGCCCTGACTCCTCCAGCCCTGACTCCTCCAGCCCTGCCTCCTCCAGTCCTGACTCCTCCAGCCCTGACTCCTCCAGCCCTGCCTCCTCCAGCCCTGACTCCTCCAGCCCTGACTCCTCCAGCCCTGACTCCTCCAGCCCGGACTCCTCCAGCCCGGACTCCTCCAGCCCTGACTCCTCCAGCCCTGACTCATCCAGCCCGGACTCCTCCAGCCCTGACTCCTCCAGCCCTGACTCCTCCAGTCCGGACTCCTCCAGCCCGGACTCCTCCAGCCCGGACTCCTCCAGCCCGGACTCCTCCAGCCCTGACTCCTCCAGCCCTGACTCATCCAGCCCGGACTCCTCCAGCCCTGACTCCTCCAGCCCTGACTCATCCAGCCCTGACTCCTCCAGCCCTGCCTCCTCCAGCCCTGACTCCTCCAGCCCTGACTCCTCCAGCCCTGCCTCCTCCAGCCCTGACTCCTCCAGCCCTGCCTCCTCCAGCCCTGACTCCTCCAGCCCTGACTCCTCCAGCCCTGACTCCTCCAGCCCGGACTCCTCCAGCCCTGACTCCTCCAGCCCGGACTCCTCCAGCCCTGCCTCCTCCAGCCCTGACTCCTCCATCCCTGACTCCTCCAGCCCTGACTCCTCCAGCCCTGACTCCCCGGACTCCTCCAGCCCGGACTCCTCCAGCCCGGACTCCTCCAGCCCGGACTCCTCCAGCCCTGACTCCTCCAGCCCTGACTCCTCCAGCCCTGCCTCCTCCAGCCCTGACTCCTCCAGCCCGGACTCCTCCAGCCCGGACTCCTCCAGCCCGGACTCCTCCAGCCCGGACTCCTCCAGCTCTGACTCCTCCAGCCCTGACTCATCCAGCCCGGACTCCTCCAGCCCTGACTCCTCCAGCCCTGACTCCTCCAGCCCTGACTCCTCCAGCCCGGACTCCTCCAGCCCGGACTCCTTCAGCCCGGACTCCTCCAGCCCTGACTCCTCCAGCCCTGACTCCTCCAGCCCGGACTCCTCCAGCCCGGACTCCTCCAGCCCTGACTCATCCAGCCTGGTGCGAGGCAACTGGGGCTTTCCAAAGACGCTTGGTGCCGCATGTTTGAAGGGACACTCCCACATTCCCAAAAGTTGACAAATGTATGCCGCTTGTGGTGCAAAATATGAAGTAATTGCTGCCGAACACGATTATGACATTTGTTTCTCGCAAACAGTGCTCAATTTAATAAAGAGTTAAGTAAGTCTAACCTTAAAACAAGTCGACTATCATCACCATTTAGTAAAGAGAGGTGACGTCATCGGCTTTAGACCCCTATTCAAATACACGTGGGGTTTATTCGTTACAATTGTCAAGACCAAGCTCGAATTTCTTTTTGATTAGACCTATGTGGTTGTTTTAACTGCTACCCTACTTAATTTCAATGCAAATCCAACAACATGGCTATCTCAACTCAAAACTAATGTTAAGGTGGGAGTGTCCCTTTAACACTCCTGTTCCGGGCAAGCTATCGTATGTGGATGCATTCTTCGTGGTTTTTTGGGCCGTAATCATCATTGGTATTTCAGACTGAGTGATCACTAGATATCAATGTCTGCCGTTTTTGTGAGTTCCTCTAACTGACACCAGCCAAGTTAGAATGTATCGTCTCCGGTTGTCGTTAGGTCCGGCGGCGGCTGTTTCGGTCAGTAACTGCGTCGGTAGCGGGCACGCACAGCAGCTGGTGTCCGATATGTGGTGAAGAATTGCAAATGGCCTCATTAAACACATTGCCCTCATGCCTTTTAATATCCTGACCATCTGGTGTGCTAAGTCGGCATAGCGCAGGAGTTGGTATTCTCTGGCGTCGCCGCCGGTGCCGAGTCGGCCGCTCCGGCACCGGCCGTATTCTCTGGCGTCGCCGCCAGTGTTGAGTGGGCCGCTCCGGCACCGGCCGTTTGTTTTCAGACTGCGGTGTGACCTGCCGTCGGTGGCAACTATACCAGACACTCAGCGGCGGATCCAGCCGCTCAGTTGGGGGGGGGGGACTTTTTGGCCTTTAGCAGGCACGTAGCCAGGATTTTTATCAATGTTGTTGACCGGGGGGGGGGGGGGGGGGGGGGGGCATGACCCCCGTGCTCCCGTGCCCCTCCCCTTGCCTACGTACCTGGCCTTCAGATACACGAATTTCGTTACAAAGACTCTGACGTCGAGAGCCGATAACTGACAAGCACCTGTTTTGGAGACGGCCGTGTCATAACGGTACCACACAAACGATAGGATGTAAAGTACGCCTAAGCATATATACAATACTTTATCAATATGCTGACGCAAGTTCTAAAGATGATATTAAACGTACATCGAAATTAAAGCGTTATTTCTTTACCCAAAGGTAAGGGGGGAACTGGAAGGAATGAGCCTGCTTCAAACGAGGACGTTTGGCGTCTCCGTTATCGTTTTGTCACAGCTCTCCGTGCACCGACGAGCGGCAAATGCGCGAAACGCTAGCCTGTTGTTTACCGGGTCAGGTTTGTAACCTAATTTCACTTTTGTTACATAGGAATAGGATCATAAGATGACCAAATGAGCCGTGTGAATAAATCTGGATAACCATAACGTGGTATAACATATCACCTCCAGAAAATACGGTTATACATTTGGCGTTCGTACGATCCTTTTCCTTTTTTATATAAAAGAATTGACGACCCACTTCGTCGCCAACTCTTTGGAATCTGACACTGGTCATAGTATTGCCCAGGGGCCATGCTCTACCGGGGTTCGAAACACGGGCTCCCCACGTGAGAGCCAGACGTCTTAAAGGGATTATACGGGGTTTTCCCAAAATAATTGAGTTACATAGTAAAACGTACTTATAAAGGTGTTAGAAGTGCCACGGTAGCCACATTTTTTTCTGGAAATGACCTCTTCTGCACGTAAGGACATTCCAAAGTGCGCGGTGATGCCACTGCGTATTTTCTGCAGGACCGGCTGAGGCAGAGCCAGTCATCTCTTTTATGCTAATAAAAACTCCTCACGTATGGCATATTCCCGGTAAAATAAGCAATATTTGAAGGAAAATAAACTTGTTTTGTTCCAACGACAGCAGCAGTTACCTAGTTTTCCCATAAAATTCTATATTTTTCATGAATTTTCATGCCAAAAAATTAATACGCCACCACCAAATTCTCAACGCTAAAGGCCAGAGAAAAGAAAACCACAAAAACACAAAACCTCAACGAACAGTGTGTAGTAATACAAAGTCCCGTCAGTTTTGAATTGCATAATAATTGTGTGATCCAGTGTAGGACTTGCAGATAATTAAAAACTCTAAAATTGATCTTAAGATAAAAGTGATGGACAGTAAGTAGTGCCGATCAAGTACTCGTTATCTGATACTAGTCTCGAAAAACGCCCAAGTTCTAACGCTGATAATTTCTGAAATAATAGACTAAATTAGCATTGAGGTCCCTGTTATATGTCTTAAACGTGTTTAAAGCTCATACAACTGCAAAAGAGTGCATTCACTTTCAGGACGGAAACCCGTGTAATCCCTTTAACCACTCGGCTATTACGCCCCCTTAGCGTTCGTACGAAAATTTAAAGTGCTTCAAATTATCTCACTCTCTCGCTTCAGTCACTAAATTATCCAAACACGACGGACTTGTAACACATACACGGAGCTACGCTACCATCACGAATATGAGCCTCTCCGCGATCTGGATGTCACTTACTGCCACGTCGTCACCAAGAGTCGTAAGTGATTCAGATGCTCGAAGGTGGAAACGATAATCATTAGAACGTTAGCCCTTTAACAAAACTGAATATCTCACTGGACATATAGGCTTGGAATATCTTGATGAAAATACGAAATACAACCAGAACATAAAACGTTATCTTCAGCGAAAGTATATATGAATGTATTTGTGTAAAATATTCAACGAAGGATTTGGCATGAAACTCTTCGTACCACAGCTGGTATCACTGTCCCGGCTGGATGTGCTAAACATGGCTGAATGTGAATGCGTTTGAGGTTCCAATTTCACTCTTTCCATATGTTTGGTGACGGTTGGCGTTAATCGGTAAAGCGCACAAACAAGATGCATGCTGATCCAGTGGCAGCTGGCAGGATGTGATAGGATCGTCTCAAGCAAAATGTGGAAAAACGAGAAAGTGCACATTTCCAGCTTTAATAACATCAATGTATAACATCGTGCATGATGGTAGGGTACATACCCAGGACGACTTGGGATGAGAGGACGGAGTATGTTGAAGGGCGCGGGTCACAATATCAGAGCAGACTGCAGCCTGCTCTGTGCCACGGCCGGCGGTCATGCACGTGTCCGCATGCTGTGGAGAACCAAAGTGTTGCGAATGATGGTATTACAAATTCATCTTTGGAGACGGCTCGTCAGCGGCCGTTTGATTATCCTACTGACAATGGTAAGACAAAACATTTTTGCGGAATTGTATACAACGTGCTCGTACTGAAAGGAAATCGCTATATATGGAAAGGATGGGAGGACAAGACAATGTCAGATAGCAATACAATACACGCCATAAGAGATGCAGTAAATCCATACCTGCGTACTGGCATTTGATGAAAAATATAACGACAGTGACAACAGAGGTGTAGCAATGGTGCGTAGGCTCGCAATCCGAATACATTGCCAGCATCGGGATATTTCAGCCTGCAGCGAGTAGAGTAAATGCCAGCGTTGATAACAGCGAAACGTTACCAATTGTAACTTGGTACACTACATGTTCATGTTCATATATTCAAGACAATCCACAAGGTGGGTATTACAATCTCACGTCAATTATACAAGAACTGCCAACAGGCTGAAAAATTGCCTGTCAATGTAAGACAGCACAATTCGCGTTAACAATGCACATACCAACGTCACATCTACTAACATCACAAAAGCAGTGGATTGGTCAAAAAGATAAAAACACATTTCCTCACTCCACGGTCTCACGAACAGCCGCTTTAAAAGCGCCCAGAGTCGGAGCAGATCTGACAGAGGATGGTAAACGGTTCCAAGCTGAGGCCGCGCGATATGAGAAAGCCTTTTGGGTGGCAGTAAGTTTGCATTTGCGGAGGTGGAGGTCTCCGCTCTCCGACGAGCGTGTCTCGCGGGAGCAGACAGCCGCACGCGCCGTAAACAGCGCGCGGATCTCGATAGGCGCGCCCTCTTCCCTCAGTGCCTTGTAGGTCTTGATTGCGTCACGGTGTGCCACCAGGGTTTCGATCCTCGGCCATCCGAGAGAATTTAAAGCCGGGGTGATATGTTCGTATTTTTTGGTTCCAGAGATGATTCTAGCCGAAAAGTTGATGACTTTTTGGATTCTTTGGAGCTGACCCTTGGCTGCCCCACCCCATACGCAGAGGCAGTACGTGATGTGAGGAAATACGTACGCCTGAATGAGAGTCTTTAGAATGTCTGTCGAAAAGTAATGACGAATTTTGTACAGAGAGACCAGAATGCCATTGCATTTTTGGATCACCCGCGTGACGTGCTCGTCCCATGACAGACAGGTGTCTACTATTACGCCCAAAATTGTTACCTTTTTGGATGAATGTACGGCCAAACCGTCAATGATGAAGTGGAAGTCCGTGGATTTTTTCAAATTTGGCTTGGATCCGATAAGCAGAAAATCCGTTTTCTTCTCATTCATTTTCAGTGAGTTCGCGCTAAACCAGGACTTGAGCTCACTGAGTGTGAGCTCTAGTCTATTTTTGAGAGAGTCAAGACCCAGTCTGTCAGGGGACGCGCAGTCGAGGTGCATAGTATCATCGGCGTATGAGATGAGGTGGCCATGAGTCAGATGTCCGGAAAGGTCGTTGGTGAACATGATGAAGAGGATTGGTCCGATGATCGAACCCTGCGGCACACCGCAAGACATAGGTAGAGCTAGCCGTCCGCCACGCACAATCTGCCGACGACCGCTCAGGTAGCTCCTAAACCAATCCACGTCAATACCATACCAAGATAGCTTGGTGAGGAGAACGCCGTGATCGACGCTGTCGAACGCCTTCGAAAGATCAATCGTCGTTACCGACGAAATCAGTCCGTTGTCGGTGTTGGTGACCAGGCGCTCGACAGCGTCGAGCACGGCATCCTCGGTGGAGTGGCGTGACCTATAGGCGTACTGAGATGGGTTAAGCAAGTGTGCAGAGTGTAGATAGGTGGTCAGTTGGCAGCAGGCCACCTTTTCCAAAATCTTTGATAGCACACTTAGCAACGATATGGGTCGGTTATTGGATGGTACTCTTGGGTCACCAGATTTGGGAATTGGGACAACACAAGCCATCTTCCACTGTTCGGGGAACACTTTCGTTATCAGTGACAAGTTCACAAGACGTAATAAATGCGGCCCTATCACAGGAAAGCATTCACGCACCGCCGCGAGTGGAACCTCGTCCAGCCCTAACGCGCGCGACGAGCTCATCCGTCCAACACAGCGAGACAGTTCTGGGAGTGTCGCCGGCTGAAACCGGAAACCCGCAGCGCAGACGGTAGGTGGCCTCAGGTTCGAGCGGCCGGCGTCGACTGCGCTCTGGAGGTCGTTAGCGATGCGCGGCCCCACCGCGGCGAAGTAGCGGTTCATCTCTTCCGCCGCTGCTTCAGCTTCTTCCGGTGTCTCTGCGGACGCGTTCCCGGCTGGCATCGGGGGCGCCTTGGCGAACCTCTTGAAGTTGGACCAGAAGTTGCGGCGTTCCCCCGACACCAACTCGCTACACAGGAACTGGCGTCTTGCTGCGATCAGACGGCTCTTCACCTGGTTGCGAAGCCGGGTAAAATCATCCTTGGCTTCTGACGTACGCAAGCACAGCCAGGTGTCACGAGCAGAGTCCCGCTCGGACATCTCTTGAATGAACATCTCTTGAATGGTGCTGCACGTAGTCTGGACCATATTTTTCAAGATTTCCTGGATCTCTACTGACCATGTACCGACAACAGTTGGACGGATACATCATTCAGGGATTGTCACAAGGCAACGCAAATATTAACATATTTCCGAAGCATAACGTAACAGACCTATTACAGTCGCTCGGCTTTACTTCACTATTAATTGTACACAAATTGTATGTGCATTTTCCCATTTTTTATAGCAAATTGTAGTTGCTAAAAACAGCTAAAATGCATTTTAGAAAGATAAAAATAACAACTTTTACTCCAACTTTGGGGGGGGGCAAAAACATGCTTTTGCCCCCCGACATTTCGTTTTTTTTTTTTGGGGGGGGGGGGGGCAATTGCCCATTCCCCCCCCTCCCCCTGGATCCGCCTCTGCAGGCACTAGTCAAATGACGGGGTACAGATGGGGTTGTCCTGTGTGTTATCAGCTCCTGCACTGCCACCGCTTAACTCGGCTCAGGAATCACCATTATGTGACGGAATGATGGGCAGGAGATCCACATGATGGAGCGCAACCATCACACACACACACTTCGATAGTCTCCCACCACCCATCACACACACTTATATAGTCTCCCACCACCCATCACACACACTTCTATAGTCTCCCACCACCCATCACACACACTTCGATAGTCTCCCGCCACCCATCACACACACACACTTCGATAGTCTCCCACCACCCATCACACACACTTCGATAGTCTCCCACCACCCATCACACACACTTCGATAGTCTCCCACCACCCATCACACACACTTCGATAGTCTCCCACCACCCATCCCACACACTTCGATAGTCTCCCACCACCCATCACACACACTTCGATAGTCTCCCACCACCCATCACACACACTTCTATAGTCTCCCACCACCCATCACACACACTTCGATAGTCTCCCACCACCCATCACACACACTTCGATAGTCTCCCACCACCCATCACACACACTTCTATAGTCTCCCACCACCCATCACACACACTTCTATAGTCTCCCACCACCCATCACATACACTTCGATAGTCTCCCATCACCCATCACACATACTTCGATAGTCTCCCACCACCCATCACACACACACTTCGATAGTCTCCCATCACCCATCACACACACTTCGATAGTCTCCCACCACCCATCACACACACTTCGATAGTCTCCCATCACCCATCACACACACTTCGATAGTCTCCCACCACCCATCACACACACTTCGATAGTCTCCCATCACCCATCACACACACTTCGATAGTCTCCCACCACCCATCATACACACTTCGATAGTCTCCCATCACCCATCACACACACTTCGATAGTCTCCCACCACCCATCACACACACTTCGATAGTCTCCCACCACCCATCACACACACTTCGATAGTCTCCCATCACCCATCACACACACTTCGATAGTCTCCCACCACCCATCACACACACTTCGATAGTCTCCCACCACCCATCACACACACTTCTATAGTCTCCCACCACCCATCACATACACTTCGATAGTCTCCCATCACCCATCACACACACTTCGATAGTCTCCCACCACCCATCACACACACTTCGATAGTCTCCCACCACCCATCACACACACTTCTATAGTCTTCCACCACCCATCACATACACTTCGATAGTCTCCCATCACCCATCACACACACTTCGATAGTCTCCCACCACCCATCACATACACTTCGATAGTCTCCCACCACCCATCACACACACTTCGATAGTCTCCCACCACCCATCACACACACTTCGATAGTCTCCCAGCACCCATCACACCAACCGCACGTGATGTTCTGCCCGTATACCAAATGGAAATATAATTGGTGTCTTCTTTTGTGGCAGGCATGTTTTTCGAATTGAGGATATTTCATGTCTTATTTCATTTTCAGGAAGGAGTTAATACTTCTTAATGCAAAACGCACAACATTACATAAAGCTTGAGATAATAAAGCAACACATATTATCCCTCATGGCTGCAATGGCCACACCTAATTACACAATGTAATTTAGTTGTGAGATATTTAATTTAACTCTCAACTTAAGAACTCCACATAAATACAATCGTTCATGGTAATTTTCTTTGACGCATACTCAACATTTTAATTACCCTTCTCATGGTTTTAAAGGAAACATGAAAGGGGATATGCATTCTGTTGGCGTAAATTTGGTAGTTTTATGTTCGGTTATTACGAGCGAGCGTTCACGCTCGCGAGTCCTCAGTCCTCACGGAATACGGAATTTGTATCCCATAAGCGGCCGACCTGATCGGCCATATCGCGACCATAACGCTTTTGAGGAGTTTATATCTTTGGAATTCCGCATCCGATTGACAATTGGTCTTCGCCATCTGATAGCCCATTCAATCAAGTATGTTATTGACATGTTTCGTCTCACGTGAGGGGTCAGGTCATCATAGCGCGTGGCACGTGCCGCTTCAGGGGTGTCAGCAAATGTTACCCTGCTGTAGCTGAGAAACGGCTGGACCGATTAAGCTGAAATTTGGTGTGTGGTTTGAGACCACACTACTGGCAATGTCGCACAAGTCAAATTATATGTCACACTGCACGTGCACACTGCACACCCCTGTTCCGTAACTCAGAAACGGCTGGAACGATTAAGCTGAAATATAGGCTTTCTACGGGCTCGCTCGTCCTTAGCCGATTAAGGCGTCTTGCTGGTTTTATATCCTCTGTTTCTTCGTTGGAATTTCCTCGTTCTTAAGGCTGTGTTTGTAGCGCTGCCAATTAAAATCCTTTTCATAGCTACAATCAAAGAGGAGGCTATACAGACGACATCCTCTTTGGTCATTACGTGACCAATAACGTACCGTATCACGTGACCAATAACGTACCGTATCACGTGACCAATAACGTACCGTATCACGTGACCAGTAACGTACCGTATCACGTGACCAATAACGTACCGTATCATGTGACCAATAACGTACCGTATCACGTGACCAATAACGTGCCGTATCACGTGACCAATAACGTACCGTATCACGTGACCAATAACGTACCGTATCACGTGACTAATAACGTGCCGTATCACGTGACCAATAACGTACCGTATCACGTGACCAATAACGTGCCGTATCACGTGACCAATAACGTACCGTATCACGTGACCAATAACGTACCGTATCACGTGACCAATAACGTACCGTATCACGTGACCAATAACGTACCGTATCACGAGACCAATAACGTACCGTATCACGTGACCAATAACGTACCGTATCACGTGACCAATAACGTACCGTATCACGTGACCAATAACGTACCGTATCACGTGACCAATAACGTACCGTATCGCGTGACCAATAACGTACCGTATCACGTGACCAATAACGTACCGTATCACGTGACCAATAACGTACCGTATCACGTGACCAATAACGTACCGTATATCACGTAAGACAAAGTATCCGATCGACTCTGAGTAGAGTACCTATGGCTAAAGGAGATGACTGGTTACATAGAAAGCGCAAGCAGAGGCACTCAAGCCAAGGCAAACAATGCCAGCTCACTGATAGTGCTATTTACTCGCTTCTTGTACTATTTTGGCCAGTCTGCCCTCTGATCTAACCTATCCGCTGCTGCTATCTCTGTCTGTGTTCTGCTCAGGGTCCAGAAACGGCTTCCACAGCTGGACTCTGGGATTCCCTCCGTGGTGTGTGTGTGTGTGTGTGTGGGGGGGGGGGGGGGTACCATCCGGTTCTTATCACGTTCACGTTCACCCCGGGCTGTTTACCAGCTCCGGTTCAGCCGTCCCAGCGAGCAGCCAGCCGTTCCCTCCACCGCCACCGGCCGACGTGTGAGGTGGACTGTTCAACATCGTCAGAGCTGAACAGTCCGTCAGGCCCGGACCGGATTGCCGAGTCCCGGATTGGGTGCCTCTCGGAACGGATTGCAGTATCGCGATATCGTAAATGCTCAGGGTTTAACAGATATACGCGGTGCATATATGGTATCGACTGTGGGGCGGTTTCACAGGAAGCCACAGGGTTGATTCGCGCTGAAGTTGGGGTCTGCAGGTCGACTTTGTCGTGGCTGTGCCGCGTTTTCCTATGATATAGTGTCGCACGTGTCTGAAGCACCGTGCATACAGTACAGCCTGCAGTGCCTGGCTGCCCGCCCGGTCCTGGCCCTGGCCAGATAAGTCTCAGCCGAGCTGTGCTTTGCAGGGGGCGTGGGGTCCGCTTTATATATGTATGGACCAGTTGATCGCGTGAGAATCTCTTCCGGTTGGTACGCGGAACACCCGCGTGACGTCATGATGAAGGACCGATACCCCAGTCGCTTCGGGGTATTCAGGGGCATTACAGGCACGTTGCAAATGCTTGGAACCTGAACCCTTTCAACCGAACCTGAGCTGCAACACGTTGTTTTGATTTTATGGCTCTGACCTTTTGAAGTATACAAATGTAGAAGTTCGAGAAGCACATTTTGGTCATTCCTGTTTCGTGCTTCCACGTCTCCACACACCCGTGCGTGGTTTCATTTGATGCCGCTGCGCGCTGTCGTCCAGACGACTCGGGCCGCTGAATCAGCGACTGCTGCTGCCGGAGGACCGCCGCGCTGGCCGCTGGCTCGGGACCGCTGAATCAGCGACTGCTGCTGCCGGAGGACCGCCGCGCGGCTGCTGCCGGACATCAGACAAGGCCGCGCCCTTGGCCAGAGGACACGCCGCCCAAGCTGAAGGACCGAGGAAAAGACTGAACAACCGCACCTCGCTCGCTGAAGGCTCAGTCTGTGTTTGTATTATGTTCGACTCTCTTCATCGCGGCGAGTGTGAGTCGGCGAATGATGCCCCGAGTTTGTTTCCCACGAGACATGGCCAGAGGCCACCAGAACTGATTGCTCAGATTCATATGGTCAGATGAGGTCAGATGTGGTCAGATGTGGTCAAATGTGGTCAAATGAGGTCAAATGAGGTCAAATGAGGTCAAATGAGGTCAGATGTGGTCAAATGAGGTCAGATGAGGTCAGATGTGGTCAATCAGTGGAGATAATCGCGCCATGTTGCGGTCAATTCATTCCAAGTTTGTTGCGTTCAATTCATTCCAAGTTAAACGAATATAGGGATGCCCTGATAGCTCTATAAACGTTCGTTTAGGAATGGGAAAATTATTTCTCCCGAAAACACATTTGAGCTGAGAGTGGAGAAAAGGTAAACCCGGAATGGGTCGCGCTTGGCTCAGTTCAGCTTCTGCTGCTGCTCCTGGTTCAGCTCCGTCCGATCTACTCTTTTAGCTCAGCTCAGTTCCTGCTGCTTCTGGCGCGCAGCTCCGTCCGATCTACTCCTTTAGCTCAGCTCAGTTCCTGCTGCTTTTGGCGCAGCTCCGTCCGATCTACTCCTTTAGCTCAGCTCAGTTCCTGCTGCTTCTGGCGCAGCTCCGTTCGATCTACTCCTTTAGCTCAGCTGAGTTCCTGCTGCTTCTGGCGCAGCTCCGTCCGATCTACTCCTTTAGCTCAGTTCAGTTCCTGCTGCTCCTGGCTCAGCTCCGTCCGATCTACTCCTGTAGCTCAGCTCAGTTCCTGCTGCTTCTGGCGCAGCTAAACTCGGCTCCAGCTGCTGATCTTGGCTCAGCTCCGTCCGATCTACTCCTTTAGCTCAGCTCAGTTCCTGCTGCTTCTGGCGCAGCTAAACTCGGCTCCAGCTGCTGATCTTGGTTCAGCTCAGCTCCATCTGCTCCTTTTAGCTCAGCTCAGCCCCCAATTCCTGCCGCTCCTCTTGGCAGCTAAACTCAGCTCCAGCTGCTTCTCTTGGCTCAGCTCAGTCCAGCTTTTAGCTCTGCTCAGGTCCTGTTGTTCTTCACTGAGCTCAACTCAACCCCAGACGCTCCTTTTGGCTCAGTTTAGCTCCTGCTGCTCCTCCTCGGTCTATTCTCATTGCAGCTCCAGTTGAATAAAGTTAGAATTATCCCTCCCTCGCTTGTTTTGCTCAGCTCAACGCAGGTTCCTCTCACTAATCCTCTTGTAGTAAATACAACTTGATTTAACGCTTGAACCCATGTCCCAGTAGTCATGGCCTGTAGCATGTCCTGAGCCTCGCGACCAGAGAAGTGTCTGCACCACATCTCCAGCTGATCGGCCAACGCACGGCGCCAGAGGGTTTTGGATGAGACCGATCTGGCCGGCGCCGGTGGTGCCATCTGTCGGCGTGAAAATGAAGCTGTCCTGGGGAGGCAGTCCGGTACCGTCTCGGCGTTGGCTCCCGGAACAGCCGGAAGTATGCGGTACACTGGTGCTCCGTCTTG
>JAXIVJ010018018.1:0-24529 GCA_036785665.1 Chirona hameri | reverse complement strand
GTGGTTTTCTTATCTCTGGCCTTTAGCGTTGATAATTTGGTGGTGGCGTATTCATTTTTTTTGGCATGAAAATTAATGAAAAATATATAATTTTATGGGAAAACTAGGTAACTGCTGCCGTTGTTGGAACAAAACAAGGTTATTTTCTTTCAAATATTGCTTATTTTACCGGAAGTATGCCATAAGTGAGGTGTTTTTATTAGCATAAAAGAGATGACTGGCTCTGCCTCAGCCGGTCCTGCAGAAAATACGCGGTGGCATCACTGCGCACTTTGGAATGTCTGTACGTGCAGAAGAGGTCATTTCCAGAAAAATGTGGCTACCGTGGGACTTCTACCACCTTTATAAGTACGTTTTAATATGTAACTCAATTATTCTGGGGAAAACCCGTATAATCTCTTTAACCCGCGAGTTACTGGGGTATATTTCATAACGCGAGTTACTTTGGGGGGGCTATTTTTGCCCCCCCCCCCCCTCGGATCTCCGGAACTACTGGACTGAATGTAAAAATTCAAACGGCATTCGATTTCCCTGGGAAATTTATCGAGGGAAATATAATATTGTTGACCTCGGGATCACCAATGACGTCACAGGTTAGGTTAAAGGGACACTCCCACCTTAACATTAGTTTTGAGTTGAGATAGCCATGTTGTTGGATTTGCATTGAAATTAAGTAGGGTAGCAGTTAAAACAACCACATAGATCTAATCAAAAAGAAATTCGAGCTTGGTCTTGACAATTGTAACGAATAAAGAATAAAGTGTATTTGAATAGGGGTCTAAAGCCGATGACGTCCCCTCTCTTTACCAAATGGTGATGATAGTCGACTTGTTTTAGATTAGACTTGGAGATATTTGCGTGTTTCAAATGGTTTGGTAATTGGTTTGTTTTGTATTCAAAGCGCCAGAATTGTCTCGAAATAATTGTGCCACAATTTGGCAGCGTAAAGGATTTATGTGTAGCTCTCTAGATCGCAATATGACGTCATCAACCCAAATATTAAAACTTAACTTTTTATAAAATTGAGTACTGTTTGCGAGAAAAAAATGTCATAATCGTGTTCGGCAGCAATTACTTCATATTTTGCACCACAAGCGGTGTACATTTTACAACTTTTGGGAAGGTGGGAGTGTCCCTTTAAGTACAAAATGTTTGACCGTGTCAAAAGGTCTCGATGGATGGAATTGTCGCGCAAAATTACGATATTAAACGCATAAGCTGTCGATAAATCGGTATGATTCGTGTGTCTGACACTTCTAAGTACCTTTCTAAGCTGTTTATGACCTTGGGTCAGGTCAAAGTCATCCGAGGTCACGAGATCAAACTGCAGATTACGGTCATTAGGCGTTGTAACACATGTTTATGGGTTGTTTGTTTTTCGTCTAGAACGCGTAAAATGACCTTAAAACATGGTTTGTTCCATATAAATAGAAGTAAAAAGCAAAAATGGAAATGCGTTTTTTATGCATAGTAATGCTGTGAGAGGTGGTCGATTTTTGTCATTTAAAGGTCATAACTCAGTCATTTTAGAAGACATAGACTTCAAATTTGGTACACATATTCACCGCACATGTATCAATCACATATATTCCGGTTTTTGGATAATTCTGATTTTTTCTTGAAAATTTTGTAAAAACAATAACAAATGTATTTGGATTTCTTAAAAAAAAAAAAATATGGATGGCAGTTTGATAGCTCGGTCTATTGTCATTAATTTGATTTACGACAGTTGAGTTTATCTCAAACATCGTACCTTTGACAGCGTTTTCCGCAAACCATTATTTTGCAACAAAAACCGAAGAACATGACGTCACTCTGACGTCATTCCCGGTTGACCTATCATAACCTCATATTTTTCCTTTTACCAGCATGTGTAGAATTGATGTGAGAGAAGGTACTGCAAGTTTAGTGACGGTACCGTTGTTTGATTAGGAGTTATTGCCAAATAACGGGAGGGGGTAAAAAATACCCCCAGTAACTCGCGGGTTAACACGCGCCCTGAAGGATCTCTGATAATTACACGCCCTGGAAGGGGGAGGGGATTTCGCCCCCCCCCCCCCCCCGCCCCCGCCCCTATGATCTAAAAAACACGCAACGTAGCAACAAGCGAAAAACGCCGTTAGATAGCTCGAGACAAGCTTTTCGAAAGTATTCCGTTAATTTTTTATCAGGTCAATATTGAGATCACCAGAGGTCATCAAGGGTCAGATTTTCAAGTTTTAGGACTTCGCTTCGAACACCCCCAAATATCTCGGAAACTATGATAGTTATCAGCAAACGGAAAAATGCAATCGAAAGCCCTCAACAAATGCAATCTCCAAATGTGTACTGGGATTTGCGCTCAGGTCAATAGATTAGGCTCCAGAGGTCATCAAATGTCAAAAAGGGGATTTTTTTTTTCAAAACTGTTTTTGGCTATTACCTTTTTGCTAATAAAGATAAAGTATTACACCATCGTATCTGTCTCGTGAAGGCGCTGCGAATTATATTCATGGTGATCGGGTCAGGTTAACTGAGAAATTTCACATCAAGTCATGGTCACGTGGTGACCCAAGTTGGTCATGTTGCATATTGGGAGACGTATCCCGACGAGAAAAACACATTGGTACCATTTGCTCTTCTCAATCTTCATTATGTCGATAGTTATTGACAAAACAGTGTTGGCAATCACGAAATTGACTTGACCTTTGGTCACAGATATTAGAAATCCGAGATAAACGAATTGTTGGTATCTATAACCTTATAAAATCCTGCAAGATTGAAGCCGATCAGCTTAAAACTATGGCTGTGGTACTACTGCGAACGTTTTGGAGTTGAAGTCATCACGTGACCTAGTCTGGTGACCTGACCTGAGATAACCCGAAGTCAAGAATCTCACATAATGTGGGTAGTTAGTTGCCGAACAGGTATGCAAAAAACAGCGGTGCTGAGCGCAGCCGTTTCTGCGCCATCCTAAAAAAAACGGAGCGGGGGCAGATTTCGCCCCCCCCCCCCCCCCCAGGGCGCGTGTTAAATCCGAGGTCAGCCTGACAAATTTTCGCACGAGCCCGTAGGGCGAGTGCAAACATTTCAGGATGACCGAGGACTTAAACAAACTGCCGGCCTAAGGGAGGTATTTATTACGAGCGAGCGCTTCGCGCTCGCTCGTCTTTCCGTGGTATATGGGAAAAATCTGAATATGAGCGGACCGACCCGGCCCGGCCCGTTGCGACGCTTTTGACAAGCTAATATCTCTGCAACCGCACGTTCGATTGACAAACGGGCTGCTTTGCTGAGCAGCCCCATCCAACCTATCCTGTTTGAGACCAGTGCCGGCTCAAGTGAGTGTCTACCATTGCGCGTGGCGCGTGCCGCGTGAGGGGTGTTGCAAAGTGTTTTCTCGCAATAACTGCGCAACGGCTGGACAGAGTGTGTGCAAATTTAGTGTGTGGTTAGGGACCCCTCAGCCGCCACTTTCACGCAACTCAGGGGTGGGGTGACTGCACATGCGCACGTACACACCCCTATTCTATATCTCAGGAACGGCTGAGCTGATTGTGTTCAAATTTGGTCTGTGGTTAGGGACCTCTCATCCGCCACTTTCCCACAAGTCAGGGGTAGGGTGCCTCTGCACGTGCGCACGTGCACACCCCTATTCTGTATCTCAGGAACGGCTGAGCCAATTGTGTTCGAATTTGGTGCATGGATAGGGACCTCTCAGCCGCTGCCTTTCCACAAGTCAGGGGTGGGATGGCTTTGCACGTGCGCACGTGCACACCCCTATTATATATCTCTGGAACGGCTGAGCCGATTGTGTTCAAATTTGGTATGTCTATTGACCTATTGAACTTTAATTCAGCAATTTAATTTATTGAACTTTAAAGTGTTTAATCGGCCTATTAGGTACGCACTGTGACATTCGTATATCAAGGCCCTTTGCTCTGGATTTGGGTTTCCGAATGTCCAATAATAAAGACCTCCAAGAAAAGAGAAACACGATAGGAGAGAAGAAGAAAGCTAATATAATCCAGTCGCGATTCAGATACCTACTGTGAGGGGAAATAATGGCGCGACGGATCAAGCTACTTCAAGAACACTGCGAAGAACAGAACAGTGTCAATCTTCTGGAGTGGTGCAAAACGGAACTCACCTTACTCGTGTGCCCTTCTATCGATTGAAGCCAGGAAGGATAATAGCGGGCACCATGAAGCGATCACCTTTCATTGCATGCTTTCAGTCGCCAACCTCTTACAAAAGAATCACAAACTGTGCCCATAGTCAACTCAGTAGACAAGAATGATTACGCAGTGCTATTAATTGTCTGCACACGATTTAGTTTTGCTGTATGTTATTGGCGTCAGATATACGAATAATATGCGCATCAATATCTCTGTGTGTTGTATTTAATACAATAAATAGGTACGTATGTGACAGTGCAACAATGTTTTAAGCTGATTCACAGGGTTTATTCGACAAATCTAGTAATCATACATATAGCAAATATGTATGTGTGACTTTGGCACTTCCGCTCTGAATATTCTGTTAAATAATTGTCTGGTAAATTCAAAATGCCCCGAGCCAAATCGTTTCCCAGATACCTCTAACACTAGCCGCAGCGGGCCGAAAGCATTTCCCAAAAGCACGTGCTAATGTTGAAAGGATATCTCGGCATATGGTACAAATCTGAATATGAGCGTCCCGGCCCGGCCTGACCAGACCAGACCAGACCCGTGGCGACACTTTTGAGAAGATCATATCTCTGCAACTGCACGTCCGTTTGACAAGCGGGCTTCTTTGCTGAACAGCCCCATCAGCCCTGTTTGAGAGCAGTCCCGACGCATGTGGGTGACTATCGCACTGCGCGTGCCGCGTGCCGCGTGAGGGGTGTTGAAAAGTGTTTTCGCGCAAAAACTCTGCAACGGCTGAGCCGATTGTGTGCAAATTTGGTGTGTGGTTAGGGACCCCTCAGCCGCCAATTTTCCACAAGTCAGTTGTTGGGGTACCTCTGTACGTGCGCACGTGTACACCCCTATTCTACATCTCAGGAACGGCTGAACCGATGGCGTTATAATTTGGTGTGTGGTTAGGGACCTCTCAGCCATTGCCTTTTCACAAGTCAGGGGTGGGGTGCCTATGCACGTGTGCAAGTGCTCACCCCTATTCTATAACTCAGGAATGGCTGAGCCGATTGTGTTAAAATTTGGTGTGTGGTTAGGGACCCCTCCGCCGCCGCCTACCCACAAGTCATGGGTGGGGTGCCTCTGCACGTGCGCACGTGCGCAACCTTTTTTGTACCTCAGCAACTATTTCCCCGATCAAGTTGAAGTTCACAATATATTTATTTCGCCCTCGCTCGTTCACCGCCAACTACGTTATCTTACTGGTTATATATATATATATATATATATATATATATTATCGAAGAACATGCTGCGCTTGAAACGCTCTCCCGATTGACGGATCACAGGTTGATGAATGCAATTTTCCAACGATTCAGTATAATCGACCGACGCCAACGGCGTCGCCGAAGAGGCGACGCCGTTGGCGTCGGTCGATTAAGACGGCCGTTGGCGTCGGTCGGCGCAGAGAAGCAAGCGGGGACCGCTTGTTTTAACTATATTGTATACAGCTGCATCATTGGGAACTGATGGGCTGTTGCGTGTACCTAATGCCGATGGCACAGCCTACATTAAAGCCTTATGTTGTTGTAGTTGCGCCCATACCGGGGCTCCCCAGCTCCAGCGGCGGCAGGGGCGCCTACAGGGGCGCCACGTTAAAAAATGGTACTTAATTGGCGTTGTGGGCGACATCACACGGTATTTGTTTGTACGGGCGCTTATTGTCCGGCTTAGAGGGCACCGGCTCCTCACGATGGGTTAGCATTTTCCTCTTTAGGGGCGCATAATGTTTGAGTTTCACGGCTACTTTCCTGTCCCTAGGGCGCGATTTACTTCTAGAAATGATCATGACCCACTGCCCAAGGGCGCCTGTACTGTGTGTGTTTGTGGGGGGGGGGGAGGGGGGGGGGGGGAATTGCATCTTAAAGGGAAATATTTATCGTTTTGATTTATATATCTGCATTTTTATGTGACACATTTATGGTATCAAATTGATCGTGCCTCAATTTAAAAGTGAAATAACAACTTTTTATATCTCAAAATGACATTTTAAATTTGGGGATTAACACAAAAAAAAATATGTACTTACATATGGTGACAAACAGGTTGATACATCATTATATCTTGTTTGAATGTTGTTTTTTAAACAATTCATACAGAAATGAAGTAAGTGCACCAAGAAGCGCGACAACGTCCCTGATTGGTCAATGAAAGAAATCGCCGACACTAAATAGGTCGCCGTGTTGGGTGCATAAGTGAACTTCCTATTTAATTACCATTTTTTCCAATGCTAGTTTTTTGGGGGGAAAATGTTTTTTTTCCATGATAAACATAGTGTTATATACAGCCAAAGACAAAACAGAACAAAACTCCTAATGCTGAAAAGAATATTTTTGTCGAAAAAAAGTAGTGTCGCAACCACGAACTAGGCCGCCGTTGGGTGCATAAGCTAAAGGAAATAGTTCACCGTGGATTTTTTCTCCCTTCCAAACACGATTTGATTATATTTGGAAATATAATTTTTTTGTTATTGTCAAAAATGGCCATACATCGCACCGATTCAGGACAGAAGGTCATACATTATTGATTTTATCAAAACTATATACATACTCTCTGAGCCAGTCCCCCCGACACGCGAATGGAAAAATTGGCTCAGCCAATCAGATTCGAAAGTAATCGCGTAAGTATAGACTCGCATTAGAGAAGTGCCATTCGGCGGCCGGCGGTTGGCTTGCTAGTACCAGCTGCAAGCTGATTGGCTGATTGTATAACCTCTGCCCAGGCTATCGTAAGCACCGCATTCTTTCGAAAGCACCACATTTCTTCGCCAAGGAAAATCGAATATATTCGGCTGGAGAGTCTTTTCAGTCAAGAAAACTTGCAGATAGGGGTTTCCCAACACGGGCTACAAAACTGCTATCTCAGTTAAAAACCCCATGTTGAAGGTGAACTATTTCCTTGAACTGATAATTTCGTTACCTTTGTATTCAATGTTTGTGGATTGTTACGGATATAAAGGCACATAATCACAATAGACAGAGTGCAAGACATATTTTCCATGCAATGTTGTCAAAAAAACATTACAAGAGAAGCCCGGAATTCGATGGGAACCGAAATTCGTTACCAAGTACTTGAGAGCACCGACTATTATAAGCGTGGATCGCATATCAACTTTAACTTGAAATATATTTCAGTAGAAATGTTTATATGCAAAATATGATCAATTTACAAAATATTTTGGTCTAGTCTGTCGATTTCAAGTGAAATTTCATTTGTGTAGGGAAATGTGAATATTTCCCTTACAAAAGGTATGGGGAGGGGGCGCCGGCCAAAAATGGTACGGACATTCCGTACCGCAAGTAGAGGCGGCTACGCCCATGGGCGCCTATTTCCCAGTAAGGGCGCCATCGGCGCCAAAGGGAGGGGCAATGGAATGACACTCGTATGAATGTTCGTGGAATGACTCAATGGCCCGGAGGGACGCCTTCGGCCAGGAGAGGCGCCTTTCCAGTACACTTTGGTACCCACACAGTTTGAGGCCATCCAAAACCAATAGCCTCTATATGAGATGTAAATATTGGCCTAATGAGTGATGGGTATGTAGGTAGTCCCAGGTATAAGGTACCCAATAACAACCTACTGCGGAGGTAGTTCTAGCAACTTATGGAGTTATTTGCACATGAGAGAGAGAGAGATACATTTTTATTTCATTTTCGCTTTACACATCGGACGTACATGTTTGCGATTGGCGCACAAGCGCTCACAGGCACTTAAATCAGGCGCCGCTCGCTACCGACAAGTGCATAAGTCCGCACTCTATTCTCAGGTCACTCATGTGGTCTATTACAATAAGCTCACACTCTACTCTACAATATGTCAAGTACAAACTAACTCGCTAGCTCACACTTCCTAATCAAAATTAAACTAGGGCTATGTACAACAGGCTCCTGTTTGCCTATCTTAATCATAACAGTCTTGAATTTGTTTGTTCAATCCAGCACATTCTATATCAATGCCAAGTGATCGCACCTACGTTTGGTTGTTACCAAATTTAAAGGTTTCCTTGACACTATTTGTTTTATATTTGAAGAAAAAACTTTCGTTTTTACTTTTGTATCCCTATTGACTTCTCGGCACATTTGAAACTAATTAAATGCAAGCTGGATTCTTCAATTTTTACTGGGTTCAGTAACCAGTAAAATTTGGGGTTTTGAATTTTACTGGGTACAGTGTACCCAGTGTCCCCAGTGGTGGTTACGTCCATGTCAGGTTGCATGAAGTATTTTCAAAAGATGTGGGGAAAAATTGTAGCGGGGAAATTGTAAACACTTCAGATATACAGCCCGACGTGTGGCGAGGTTACGCTTGAAGAAAAAAATGCCCTGAGGCTATTTATCGAGCATAGGTTTGGCGTTTCGCCCCTAAATGTGTTACAGCATTCAAACAAAAAACAGACGTGTTCTTTGCGACCAGCCAAAGCCAAAAATACCTAGTTTGATAATTTTAGATCAACCGGTGACCAAGAGCCTACACCGTGCGTATGATAACTACACTGAAAACACATCTGGGGACCTTTTCTAGAAGGGTTCCGATAAGAATCCATTGCAGGGTTTTAGATAACCCAAGCGAGAACGTGTTTGTCTACAGACACGTATTGGAGAACCTTCAGCAGAGATGAGAGTCCGCGCCGTGGTTTTAGAGAACCTAATCGATAACATATTTGTGTCCGGGCATGCATTGGAGAACCTTCATCATGTAACAACCATAACATTTGGGTTTCGGAGACCAATTTAATGACGGAAAGAGCACCGCCGCGGTTCTCAAAAGTTCCCGGGTGTAGACCACTATTCGAAGCCTGACACTTGTGAGCAGAATGTGTACTTCCGTACTTGTAGTTGAGGTGCCGCTCAACAGATGACGCCTTCAAGAAGCAATGATTTTTTTCGTATTGTTTTACCGAAAACAGACATTACCTTAACATGTAGGAGGATAGTTTGAAGTTGGGAAATGTCGCGAA
This sequence comes from Chirona hameri, assembly GCA_036785665.1. Taxonomy (NCBI): domain Eukaryota; kingdom Metazoa; phylum Arthropoda; class Thecostraca; order Balanomorpha; family Balanidae; genus Chirona; species Chirona hameri. Next base: position 15,415 of record JAXIVJ010018018.1, on the reverse strand, counting down.
AAGCAATGCAAAGGGAGATGTTGTCATGAAATCTGAAAAATGAATTGCTTAGATATAGTCTATGCTAATGTGTCAAACGTAAGTAACATTTATAAAGTCAGAAGGTTATTTAAGGTAAAAGTTCACGGGCATTTCTCATCACACGATCTCCTGCTCACACACAGACACGCTCACGCACCTTCGCCGATTCTTGGTACGATTTCCACGTTTTCGCTCGTTTTCCATCGTCGTTGTCGTTGCTTAGTTTTCTTTGCTTAGGTTTCGTTCTTTCGTTCTTGTTATTGTTTTCCGGCTCCGTTGCTTGCTTTTTCCCCATGGTGGGGAAAAGGCGCTGGAAACAAGATGTCTCGGACTCGGACTCGGACCCGAACCTGACCTCTCCTGATCTCCCTATGGACTCCACGGTCACTGATCCTCGCTCGTCCCAGACCTCTGCCCCCGGCACCGACCCTCGCTCGTCCATGACCTCTGCCCTTGGCACTGACCCTCGTTCGTCCCATGCCTCCACTCCCGGTACCGACCCTCGCTTGTCCATTGACCACGCACGGAACCCTGGCTCACCATTGACCACGACTTCTGACCAGTACCTGGATTCCTCTGGCTCGTTTCTGGTGATTAAGCCTACGGACGACAACCTCTCGTTCCGCAAAATCAACGTGTTTTGGCCCACCAAACAACTCAAAGGCATTTGCGGCTCATCCTCTCTCCAGGTCGAAACTCCGGCAAACGGCACACTCGTTGTCAATGACTAACGCGCAAACAAAAAAACTGCTACAGTGTACCAAGTTCTGTGAGAAGGCGGTCACTGTCTCGCTGCACCATGCTCGAAACACCACACAGGGTACGGTTTTCGCCCGGAGATGAGATTTATGTCCGAGGAGGACATTCTCGAAGGTCTCCGCTCAGAGGGAGTCTCGCACGTGCGACGTCTGACAACTTTCCGTGACGGACAGAGGCGTGACACCAGCCTTCTTGTCCTCACGTTCCAGACAACCACGCTACCGTCTACTTTAGTCGCTGGATACCTCAGATACAACGTACGCGTCTACATCCCGAACCCCCTTCGCTGCTACAAATGCCAAAAATTTGGCCACAGCGTCAAATTTTGTAAGCAGGAGGCCCGGTGCCACAAGTGCGGTGCAGCGCCGCACGACGGCTCTGCCTGTTCTGCACCAGCCAAATGCCTGAGCTAAGTACAAAATGTTTGACCGTGTCAAAAGGTCTCGATGGATAGAATTGTCGCGCAAAATTGCGATATTAAAGGCATAAGCTGTCGATAAATCGGTATGATGTTTATGGTGTTGTTTTTCGTATAGAACGCAAAAAATGACCTTAGAACATTGCTTGTTCCATATAAATAGAAGTAAAAAGCAAAAATAGAAATGCGTTTTTGTATGCATAGTAAAGCTGTGAGAAGTGGTCGATTTTTGTCATTTAAAGGTCATAACTCAGTCATGTTTGAAGATATCGACTTTAAATTTGGTACACATATTCACCGCATACGTCTCAATCACACCTATTCCGGTTTTTTGACAATTCTGATTTTTTCTTGAAAATTTTGTTTACAAAATTTATTTGGATTTCTCAAAAAATGTAATTTCAAAAAACTTAAAAATCCGAGATAGCAGTTTGATAGCCCGGGATATTATCATTAATTTTATTTAAGACAAATGAGTTATCTCAAACATCGAACCTTTGACGGCGTTTTCCGCAAACCATTATTTTGCAACAAAAACCGAAGAACATGACGTCACTCTGACGTCATTGCCAGTTGACCTATCATAGCCTCATATTTTTCCTTTTGCCAACCTGTGTGGAATTGATGTGAGAGAAGGTACTGCAAGGTTCGTGACGATACCGGTGTTTGTTTAGGATTTATTGGAAAATAACGGGAGGGGGCAAAGAATAGCCCCCCCCCCCCCCCCCCCCCCCCCAGTAAGTCGCGGGTGAATTAATCAGCAGTCATGGTGGTCGCGCATACTACTTTCGGAATCTTCCATGCCGTGTACGGGTTGCCGCGCGGTTCGGGGTTCATGGGATGTTAAATGTTATGTAAATGTTATGTAATATTACTATTGTGTGCGCAATTGGCACATTAATATTTGCACAATGTGGGAATATTCGCTTGCGTGGTAGCAAATAGTTACGCACATAACATCGCCGGAAGCAAACAAGGCGTAATCGGATGAGCATTAAGCAATGGTGAAGCCTTCATGGATTCTCATTTCCAGACGCTGGATACACCAAAACAGTGTCTCAAACTTTCACCGAAAGAATATCAGAAGGGTTCTCCGAGATTATACGGGGTGCTCTGGTAATCCCGTCAAACCTTTAGAAGTTCTCCATTGATATGGTTGTTAAATATTATTTCGAGAGCCTTTAAGAAGGGTTCTCAGACGAGAAGGTCCAGACACGTGGTGGTCGAACGAGCGCCGGTGAGGCTCTCGAAGACCAGTCAAAGTTCTCATTGTTTTTCAGTGTACGTTAAGATTGCAGATGTTTGTATGATTAGCGACGCAAGAGGGACACATTTGGGTAAATGTTGTCCTCACTAAGCTCTTGTTTCCCAGCCAGATGTTCAGACATGGCCATGTTCATAGATGCGGGCCGACAAAGGCTTGCGGCTCGACTATTTTGCTACTTTTGTTATTGTGCCAGAGAGTATTCAATAAACTATTTTTTTTGTATTGAATGACACACATTTTCTGCTAATCTGTATATTAGAGGTGCAGCATGTAAAGAATATCTTTCAAAATCAGCATTTATGGTGGATATTTGAGGCGACAGTAGATTTCCTTACGTTCCCGCTACGAAATCAGATCGAGAAGTGATTGATAGCACCATGCAGTAAACAGTGGCGCAATCAGGGGGGGGCATGGGGACATGCCCTCCCCCTTGCGCCGAAGGCGCCTCTCCGGGCCATTGAGTCATTCCACGAGCACCCCTGTCATTCCATTGCCCCTCCCCTTGGCGCCATTACCGGACAATAGGCGCCCATGGGTGTCGCCTCCTCTGCGTGCGGTACGGAATGTCCGACCATTTTTGGCCGGCGCCATACGTTTTGACTAAATGTAATTTGCGGCCCGAACAGTACAGGCGACCTTGGGCATTAAGCCATGAGCATTCCTAGAAGTAAATCGCGCCCTAGAGGCAAATGCCACCCCCATGAAGCGGAACCGGTGCCCTCTAAACCGGATAATAAGCGCCCGTACAAGGAACTACCGTGTAATGTCGCCCCAACGACAATTTTTAAGTAGGTACCATTTTTTGACGTGGCGCCCCTGTAGGCGCCCCTGCTGCCGCTGGAGCCGGGGCGCCCCGGTATGGGCGCAACTACAACAACATAAGGCTTTGATGTAAGCTGTGCCATCGGCATTGGGGAGACGCGACGGCCCATCAGTTCCCAATGATGCAGCTGTATAAAATAGAGTACCATGCGGATGCAACAATTCTTCGCTACGATGTAAAATGTTGAATCACTTTAAATTAAAGTGCAGTTCGCGTTATGGCTCCATAGTACTTAATCACAATCACAAAATTGTCGTTTGAGTCGTTTATGAGTTGACTGACATTCTATTCAAAAGGAACTGATTCAACTCTGACTCGACTCGACTCATGCTTTAGCTTGTTGGGTGTCATCACAACTCCTACTCAGTTAAGTTGTGTCGATTTCGAGTCAAAATGATTGAATCACCGACTTTGTGTATGGTGCAGCTCTGTTTTGTTTCGATTTCCATGAAAGAAAATAATTTAGAAAAATATCTTATTTGCGCAAGTTTAGTAGGTACCATTGATGCAAATATATCTGTTAGAAATATAAATCAGCTATATTACAGCCTTGAAGTAAACCCTGAAAACAAAGATAAAATCAGTTGATTTTCATTTCCGTATGTATGCATTTCCAGAAATGCCTCGTACCTATTTATGACAGGAAAATGTCCGGTACAAATTGAAATATCAACGTTCTGGGATTTAAATCTTAAGAACATTCGCAATTCTAGCATTCCTGGTATTCCAACGTATCCTTCCTGGTATCCCGACTAATCCTTCTTGCATTCCGTCTCCCCACCAAATACAGTTCGTGGCTGGTAGACCAAGCACCGCTACCAGGTAACATCGACTTACGAATTTCGCGGTTTGGCTAGTCGCATCGACGTCGCCTATTGACTTGACTCGCAGGCACTCACTCGCCATGTACGGTCTGTCCCAGTTCCAGAGGGGTGCCGGAACCATGCAAACACGAGCACACGACCGACAGCGGCCCGCTCTTTGAACGCTCCGTAGGCGGTAACGCTCGCAAATGGGTCTCCTGTTTACCCGAGGTAGTTGGCGGGTGGTTTGCATACACCGCGGTCAGGGTGTGAATGCCTCAAATGACTCGAGGAAATTCGGGGAACTGATAATTCATTTATTACTGATGTTGTTTGCAGACATTTCTTTGATAAATTCGAAGCGCTATGCATGTGTTCGAGGAGAATGCAAATGCATTGTTACGAATGCATTACGCATGACAATGAAGTAACAACTATAATCTCGTATAATTTGCATGTATTTTTAACTCATATAATTTCACCATTATTAACATTAGTTTGCCGATTCCGGCAGTATTTTCTACGTTACTCGCAGTGTAGCTGAGCGTGGCTTCCTGGTCGGCTCACTCGCCGGTGTAGCTGAGAGTGGCTTAATTCCTGGTCGGCTCACTCGGTGGTGTAGCTGAGAGTGGCTTCCTGGTCGGCTCACTCGCCGGTGTAGCTGAGAGTGGCTTAATTCCTGGTCGGCTCACTCGGCGGTGTAGCTGAGCGTGGCTTCCTAGTCGGCTCACTCGGCGGTGTAGCTGAGCGTGGCTTCCTGGTCGGCTCACTCGGCGGTGTAGCTGAGAGTGGCTTCCTGGTCGGCTCACTCGGCGGTGTAGCTGAGCGTGGCTTCCTGGTCGGCTCACTCGGCGGTGTAGCTGAGCGTGGGTTCCTAGTCGGCTCACTCGGCGGTGTAGCTGAGCGTGGCTTAATTCCTGGTCGGCTCACTCGGCGGTGTAGCTGAGCGTGGCTTCCTGGTCGGCTCACTCGGCGGTGTAGCTGAGCGTGGCTTCCTGGTCGGCTCACTCGGCGGTGTAGCTGAGCGTGGCTTCCTGGTCGGCTCACTCGGCGGTGTAGCTGAGCGTGGCTTAATTCCTGGTCGGCTCACTCGGCGGTGTAGCTGAGCGTGGCTTCCTGGTCGGCTCACTCGGCGGTGTAGCTGAGCGTGGCTTCCTGGTCGGCTCACTCGGCGGTGTAGCTGAGCGTGGCTTAATTCCTGGTCGGCTCACTCGGCGGTGTAGCTGAGCGTGGCTTAATTCCTGGTCGGCTCACTCGGCGGTGTAGCTGAGCGTGGCTTCCTGGTCGGCTCACTCGGCGGTGTAGCTGAGCGTGGCTTCCTGGTCGGCTCACTCGGCAGTGTAGCTGAGCGTGGCTTAATTCCTGGTCGGCTCACTCGGCGGTGTAGCTGAGCGTGGCTTCCTGGTCGGCTCACTCGGCGGTGTAGCTGAGCGTGGCTTAATTCCTGGTCGGCTCACTCGGCGGTGTAGCTGAGCGTGGCTTCCTGGTCGGCTCACTCGGCGGTGTAGCTGAGCGTGGCTTCCTGGTCGGCTCACTCGGCGGTGTAGCTGAGAGTGGCTTCCTGGTCGGCGTACTCGGCAGTGTAGCTGAGCGTGACTTCCTGGTCGGCTCACTCGGCGGTGTAGCTGAGCGTGGCTTTCTGGTCGGCTTACTCGGCGGTGTAGCTGAGCGTGGCTTAATTCCTGGTCGGCTCACTCGGCGGTGTAGCTGAGCGTGGCTTCCTGGTCGGCTCACTCGGCGGTGTAGCTGAGCGTGGCTTCCTGGTCGGCTCACTCGGCGGTGTAGCTGAGCGTGGCTTAATTCCTGGTCGGCTCACTCGGCGGTGTAGCTGAGCGTGGCTTAATTCCTGGTCGGCTCACTCGGCGGTGTAGCTGAGCGTGGCTTAATTCCTGGTCGGCTCACTCGGCAGTGTAGCTGAGCGTGGCTTAATTCCTGGTCGGCTCACTCGGCGGTGTAGCTGAGCGTGGCTTCCTGGTCGGCTTACTCGGCGGTGTAGCTGAGCGTGGCTTCCTGGTCGGCTCACTCGGCGGTGTAGCTGAGCGTGGCTTAATTCCTGGTCGGCTCACTCGGCAGTGTAGCTGAGCGTGGCTTAATTCCTGGTCGGCTCACTCGGCGGTGTAGCTGAGCGTGGCTTAATTCCTGGTCGGCTCACTCGGCGGTGTAGCTGAGCGTGGCTTCCTGGTCGGCTTGCTCGGCGGTGTAGCTGAGCGTGGCTTAATTCCTGGTCGGCTCACTCGGCGGTGTAGCTGAGCGTGGCTTCCTGGTCGGCTCACTCGGCGGTGTAGCTGAGCGTGGCTTAATTCCTGGTCGGCTCACTCGGCGGTGTAGCTGAGCGTGGCTTCCTGGTCGGCTTACTCGGCGGTGTAGCTGAGCGTGGCTTCCTGGTCGGCTCACTCGGCGGTGTAGCTGAGCGTGGCTTAATTCCTGGTCGGCTCACTCAGCGGTGTAGCTGATCGTGGCTTTCTGGTCGGCTTACTCGGCGGTGTAGCTCAGCGTGGCTTAATTCCTGGTCGGCTCACTCGGCGGTGTAGCTGAGCGTGGCTTCCTGGTCGGCTCACTCGGCGGTGTAGCTGAGCGTGGCTTAATTCCTGGTCGGCTCACTCGGCGGTGTAGCTGAGAGTGGCTTCCTGGTCGGCTCACTCGGCGGTGTAGCTGAGTGTGGCTTCCTGGTCGGCTCACTCGGCGGTGTAGCTGAGCGTGGCTTTCTGGTCGGCTTACTCGGCGGTGTAGCTGAGCGTGACTTTCTGGTCGGCTCACTCGGCGGTGTAGCTGAGCGTGGCTTCCTGGTCGGCTCACTCGGCGGTGTAGCTGAGCGTGGCTTCCTAGTCGGCTCACTCGGCGGTGTAGCTGAGCGTGGCTTAATTCCTGGTCGGCTCACTCGGCGGTGTAGCTGAGTGTGACTTCCTGGTCGGTTCACTCGGCGGTGTAGCTGAGCGTGGCTTCCTAGTCGGCTCACTCGGCGGTGTAGCTGAGCGTGGCTTAATTCCTGGTCGGCTCACTCGGCGGTGTAGCTGAGCGTGACTTCCTGGTCGGCTCACTCGGTGGTGTAGCTGAGCGTGGCTTAATTCCTGGTCGGCTCACTCGGCGGTGTAGCTGAGCGTGACTTCCTGGTCGGCTCACTCGGCGGTGTAGCTGAGCGTGGCTTAATTCCTGGTCGGCTCACTCGGCGGTGTAGCTGAGCGTGGCTTAATTCCTGGTCGGCTCACTCGGCGGTGTAGCTGAGCGTGGCTTAATTCCTGGTCGGCTCACTCGGCGGTGTAGCTGAGCGTGACTTCCTGGTCGGCTCACTCGGCGGTGTAGCTGAGCGTGGCTTCCTAGTCGGCTCACTCGGCGGTGTAGCTGAGCGTGGCTTAATTCCTGGTCGGCTCACTCGGCGGTGTAGCTGAGCGTGACTTCCTGGTCGGCTCACTCGGTGGTGTAGCTGAGCGTGGCTTCCTAGTCGGCTTACTCGGCGGTGTAGCTGAGAGTGACTTCCTGGTCGGCTCACTCGGCGGTGTAGCTGAGCGTGGCTTAATTCCTGGTCGGCTCACTCGGCAGTGTAGCTGAGCGTGACTTTCTGGTCGGCTCACTCGGCGGAGTAGCTGAGAGTGGCTTCCTGGTCGGCTCACTCGGCGGTGTAGCTGAGCGTGGCTTAATTCCTGGTCGGCTCACTCGGCAGTGTAGCTGAGCGTGGCTTCCTGGTCGGCTCACTCGGCAGTGTAGCTGAGCGTGACTTTCTGGTCGGCTCACTCGGCGGAGTAGCTGAGAGTGACTTCCTGGTCGGCTCACTCGGCGGTGTAGCTGAGCGTGGCTTAATTCCTGGTCGGCTCACTCGGCGGTGTAGCTGAGCGTGGCTTCCTGGTCGGCTCACTCGGCGGTGTAGCTGAGCGTGGCTTAATTCCTGGTCGGCTCACTCGGCGGTGTAGCTGAGCGTGGCTTAATTCCTGGTCGGCTCACTCGGCGGTGTAGCTGAGCGTGGCTTCCTGGTCGGCTCACTCGGCGGTGTAGCTGAGCGTGGCTTAATTCTTGGTCGGCTCACTCGGCGGTGTAGCTGAGCGTGGCTTAATTCCTGGTCGGCGTACTCGGCGGTGTAGCTGAGCGTGACTTCCTGGTCGGCTCACTCGGCGGTGTAGCTGAGCGTGGCTTCCTGGTCGGCTCACTCGGCGGTGTAGCTGAGCGTGGCTTAATTCCTCGTCGGCTCACTCGGCGGTGTAGCTGAGCGTGGCTTAATTCCTGGTCGGCTCACTCGGCGGTGTAGCTGAGCGCGGCTTCCGGGTCGGCTCACTCGGCGGTGTAGCTGAGCGTGGCTTCCTAGTCGGCTCACTCGGCGGTGTAGCTGAGCGTGGCTTTCTGGTCGGCTCACTCGGCGGTGTAGCTGAGCGTGGCTTCCTGGTCGGCTCACTCGGCGGTGTAGCTGAGCGTGGCTTAATTCCTGGTCGGCTCACTCGGCGGTGTAGCTGAGCGTGGCTTCCTGGTCGGCTCACTCGGCGGTGTAGCTGAGCGTGGCTTAATTCCTGGTCGGCTCACTCGGCAGTGTAGCTGAGCGTGGCTTAATTCCTGGTCGGCTCACTCGGCGGTGTAGCTGAGCGTGGCTTCCTGGTCGGCTCACTCGGCGGTGTAGCTGAGCGTGGCTTAATTCCTGGTCGGCTCACTCGGCGGTGTAGCTGAGCGTGGCTTCCTGGTCGGCTCACTCGGCGGTGTAGCTGAGCGTGGCTTCCTGGTCGGCTTACTCGGCGGTGTAGCTGAGCGTGGCTTCCTGGTCGGCTCACTCGGCGGTGTAGCTGAGCGTGGCTTAATTCCTGGTCGGCTCACTCGGCGGTGTAGCTGAGCGTGGCTTAATTCCTGGTCGGCTCACTCGGCGGTGTAGCTGAGCGTGGCTTAATTCCTGGTCGGCTCACTCGGCGGTGTAGCTGAGCGTGGCTTAATTCCTGGTCGGCTCACTCGGCGGTGTAGCTGAGCGTGGCTTAATCCCTGGTCGGCTCACTCGGCGGTGTAGCTGAGCGTGGCTTAATTCCTGGTCGGCTCACTCGGCGGTGTAGCTGAGCGTGGCTTAATTCCTGGTCGGCTCACTCGGCGGTGTAGCTGAGCGTGGCTTCCTGGTCGGCTCACTCGGCGGTGTAGCTGAGCGTGGCTTAATTCCTGGTCGGCTCACTCGGCGGTGTAGCTGAGCGTGGCTTCCTGGTCGGCTCACTCGGCGGTGTAGCTGAGCGTGGCTTAATTCCTGGTCGGCTCACTCGGCGGTGTAGCTGAGCGTGGCTTCCTAGTCGGCTCACTCGGCGGTGTAGCTGAGCGTGGCTTAATTCCTGGTCGGCTCACTCGGCGGTGTAGCTGAGCGTGGCTTCCTGGTCGGCTCACTCGGCGGTGTAGCTGAGCGTGGCTTCCTGGTCGGCTCACTCGGCGGTGTAGCTGAGCGTGGCTTAATTCCTGGTCGGCTCACTCGGCGGTGTAGCTGAGCGTGGCTTCCTGGTCGGCTCACTCGGCAGTGTAGCTGAGCGTGACTTTCTGGCCGGCTCACTCGGCGGTGTAGCTGAGAGTGGCTTCCTGGTCGGCGTACTCGGCGGTGTAGCTGAGCGTGACTTAATTCCTGGTCGGCTCACTCGGCGGTTTAGCTGAGCGTGGCTTCCTAGTCGGCTCACTCGGCGGTGTAGCTGAGCGTGGCTTAATTCCTGGTCGGCTCACTCGGCGGTGTAGCTGAGCGTGGCTTCCTAGTCGGCTCACTCGGCGGTGTAGCTGAGCGTGGCTTTCTGGTCGGCTCACTCGGCGGAGTAGCTGAGAGTGGCTTCCTGGTCGGCGTACTCGGCGGTGTAGCTGAGCGTGACTTAATTCCTGGTCGTCTCACTCGGCGGTGTAGCTGAGCGTGACTTCCTGGTCGGCTCACTCGGTGGTGTAGCTGAGCGTGACTTCCTGGTCGGCTCACTCGGCGGTGTAGCTGAGCGTGGCTTAATTCCTGGTCGGCTCACTCGGCGGTGTAGCTGAGCGTGGCTTAATTCCTGGTCGGCTCACTCGGCGGTGTAGCTGAGCGTGGCTTCCTGGTCGGCTCACTCGGCGGTGTAGCTGAGCGTGGCTTAATTCCTGGTCGGCTCACTCGGCGGTGTAGCTGAGCGTGGCTTCCTGGTCGGCTCACTCGGCGGTGTAGCTGAGCGTGGCTTAATTCCTGGTCGGCTCACTCGGCGGTGTAGCTGAGCGTGGCTTAATTCCTGGTCGGCTCACTCGGCGGTGTAGCTGAGCGTGGCTTCCTGGTCGGCTCACTCGGCGGTGTAGCTGAGCGTGGCTTAATTCCTGGTCGGCTCACTCGGCGGTGTAGCTGAGCGTGGCTTAATTCCTGGTCGGCTCACTCGGCGGTGTAACTGAGCGTGACTTCCTGGTCGGCTCACTCGGCGGTGTAGCTGAGAGTGGCTTCCTGGTCGGCTCACTCGGCGGTGTAGCTGAGCGTGGCTTCCTGGTCGGCTCACTCGGCGGTGTAGCTGAGAGTGGCTTCCTGGTCGGCTCACTCGGCGGTGTAGCTGAGCGTGGCTTCCTGGTCGGCTCACTCGGCGGTGTAGCTGAGAGTGGCTTCCTGGTCGGCTCACTCGGCGGTGTAGCTGAGCGTGGCTTAATTCCTGGTCGGCTCACTCGGCGGTGTAACTGAGCGTGGCTTCCTGGTCGGCTCACTCGGCGGTGTAGCTGAGCGTGGCTTAATTCCTGGTCGGCTCACTCGGCGGTGTAGCTGAGCGTGGCTTCCTGGTCGGCTCACTCGGCGGTGTAGCTGAGCGTGGCTTAATTCCTGGTCGGCTCACTCGGCGGTGTAACTGAGTGTGGCTTCCTGGTCGGCTCACTCGGCGGTGTAGCTGAGCGTGGCTTAATTCCTGGTCGGCTCACTCGGCGGTGTAACTGAGCGTGGCTTCCTGGTCGGCTCACTCGGCGGTGTAGCTGAGCGTGGCTTAATTCCTGGTCGGCTCACTCGGCGGTGTAGCTGAGCGTGGCTTCCTGGTCGGCTCACTCGGCGGTGTAGCTGAGCGTGGCTTAATTCCTGGTCGGCTCACTCGGCGGTGTAGCTGAGCGTGGCTTAATTCCTGGTCGGCTCACTCGGCGGTGTAACTGAGCGTGACTTCCTGGTCGGCTCACTCGGCGGTGTAGCTGAGAGTGGCTTCCTGGTCGGCTCACTCGGCGGTGTAGCTGAGCGTGGCTTCCTGGTCGGCTCACTCGGCGGTGTAGCTGAGAGTGGCTTCCTGGTCGGCTCACTCGGCGGTGTAGCTGAGCGTGGCTTCCTGGTCGGCTCACTCGGCGGTGTAGCTGAGAGTGGCTTCCTGGTCGGCTCACTCGGCGGTGTAGCTGAGCGTGGCTTAATTCCTGGTCGGCTCACTCGGCGGTGTAACTGAGCGTGACTTCCTGGTCGGCTCACTCGGCGGTGTAGCTGAGAGTGGCTTCCTGGTCGGCTCACTCGGCGGTGTAGCTGAGCGTGGCTTCCTAGTCGGCTCACTCGGCGGTGTAGCTGAGCGTGGCTTCCTGGTCGGCTCACTCGGCGGTGTAGCTGAGAGTGGCTTCCTGGTCGGCTCACTCGGCGGTGTAGCTGAGCGTGGCTTAATTCCTGGTCGGCTCACTCGGCGGTGTAGCTGAGCGTGGCTTAATTCCTGGTCGGCTCACTCGGCGGTGTAGCTGAGCGTGGCTTAATTCCTGGTCGGCTCACTCGGCGGTGTAGCTGAGCGTGGCTTAATTCCTGGTCGGCTCACTCGGCGGTGTAGCTGAGCGTGGCTTCCTGGTCGGCTCACTCGCCGGTGTAGCTGAGTGCCGGTCCCTACAGGACGGCTGCCACTGAAGCGGCGTGTAACTCTCCTCAGCCCGTCACCGCGGGCCTGGCGCGACAAACGAGGCCCGCTCTCCAAACACAGGGCCACTGCAGGCTGTGTGCTGAGCACACATTAGTCCGTTGACAAGCCGGCCGGGAGCTGCGGCAGCTCGGTAACCGGGCCCAGAGCTGAGCTGCTGAAGCTCCAGGCATGGAGCGACACGGTGCAGTGTGTGTGCATTAGATGCGATCATCAACATCCCACACCGCCGTGCGATGGTCGTTAGGTTTGAAGGTCAAGTGGGTGTTCGGTGAAGTAATATCACACGTCCCAGCACAGGTATCAGCACAAGATGTGTTCAGGGATCTCCAGGGACGCTAAATACCACCTTCGCCCTGGTGGTGGTGGGAGGGGTCAAAATGACCCCCACTAACTCGGAAAATAAAAGGGCTAGAAAGACGCAGAAAAAGCGTTCGAAAGCTCTCGACAAAGACATTCAAAATTAATATGGGTATTTTAGCTCCGGCCAATATTAAGGTCACCAGAGGTCATCAAAGGTTAAGTTTTCCAAGGATAGGACGTTGCTCCAGAGACCCCCAAATATGTCGGGAACTATGATAGCTATAGGAACAAACGGAAAATAAATCGGAAGCTCTTGAAAAAATTCAATCGCCACTGATGTTCTTAAATTTTAGCTGTGGTCAATAGTTTATGCTTCTCCAGAGGTCACCAAAGGTCACGATGGAATTTTCTTCCAAATTTTTTTTCATAAATAACTTTGTATAAGTTTAACATAGAACAATACTGCTTAAACCATCGTGTTTTCACGTCAAGACGCGTCGAATCATATTAATGGTGACCTGATTAGGTCAACTACTTCCAAATTTGACCTCAGGTCAAGGTCATTTGGTGACCCAGGTAGATCATTTTGCATATGAGGTAATGCGTCTTGACGGGATAAACATAGTGGTACCACTGGCACGTCTATATCTTTATTATATCAAGAGTTATTCTCAAAAACGTGCTGGTGACCTCAGCTGACCTTCCCAAAGTCACTGAGCAACGATTGCACCTGGGTCATCATGATCATCACCTGGGTCATCCCCCCCCCCCCCCCCCCCCCGTAGGGCTAAGGTGAAAAAAGCTCCCGTAGGGCGAGGGTTAAGACCTGGTAAAGTCCTGTAAGTTTAAAAAATATCGGGCAAACACTGTGGCTTTGACACGACCACAAATATTGTTGGAGGTAAGGTCACTTGACGCGACCTGGTGACCTTCCCTAAGATGTCCTGGTACCAAATTGTCACACAATTTGTGGGTCGCCCGCGATGCCCAAACAGCTGTGCCAAATTTGGCGCACTGCGCGCCGCCGTTTTCCCGCTATTCCCGAAGCACCTCAGGGGGAGGGAGGTCAAAATGCCCCCCCCCCCCCCAAGGGCGAAGGATAATATTACAAAGAGAGATGTATAAGCAATGTCCTGTAGAAACACATGTAGTGCTGACGACTCGAAAGCGATATGTGTTTCGAGCTTCCTTAACCCGGCAGTCACTGGGGTATATTCTGTAACACGACTCACTGGAGGGGGGGGGGCTTTTTTTAGCCCCCCCCCCTGGTATCTTCAGAACCAATGATTGCAGCGGGACGCGCAAGACGGCATTCGAAAGCACTCAATGAGAGAAGCTTAACGCAAACTTAAAAAAATCAAATTAAGGTCACATGCCAGGTAACGGTCAAGTCAAACGTCAAAATCGAGGTATTTGAGTTTATGGACAATACTTGCCATCCATGGCCTTCGATTACGCCTATAATCACCTAAAGTGATGTCAAATGTATGATACATATCCCACATGAGCTACAGTGAGATTGTTGGAAAAGAGCAAGGTCAAGGTCAGGTCACAAAAGGTTACTACACACAAAATATCTACGAAAGTCATGCAGCACATGGTTTATGGATGCTTTTACGCGTATAATTCGATAGTAGAAGTCATTTTACCACCTGACTTCATTTACGTGAAGTTAGTGTCAAGTTCAGGTCAAGTTCAGGTCACTGAAGGTCAAAATTTGAAATTGATAAATCGAAATAAAAAGGCATGTTTCTATATCAAATGTATCTAAAGAAAACAGTGCTGGCATTTATTTGTCTGTATCCGGTCATTAAAATCCAAAAAACGCAATTTCAAAATCTGACGTCATGATTTACCCATACTTTATATGTCATAAAAGTAAAAAAAGATGATATAATTTTGAAATTTGGTATGGTAGTTGCCCATTTGTTGCTATCTGATATATATATTCCGGTTTTTTCAATATCTTTGAAATTTTTATTTTGTGAGCATTTTTTCAAAAAAGTTTTTTTTGGGGGGGGGGGTCAAAACCCAAATGTTTCGAAATTTCGAGATAGCCGGTTTGTAGCCCTTGCAATGTTCTACATTTTAGCGTTTTTCGATTGCATTTTGCTTCATATGCGGCGTTTGTAGGGCCTGGCAAAATTTAGCCGATTTTGGTGTCAAAAATCGTGTTTAGTGACGTCACTAAATTCACTATATCTAAAAAAAAATCTGACGATTTTTTTATTTTTTTCTTATAATGTGTAAAAATGATGCCCGGATAGGTACTGAAAGTTTGGCGTCGATATCTGCATTGGTTATTGAGATATGCCTAATATTCCTAAGGGGGGGCTAAAAAAGCCCCCCCCCCCAGTGACTCGCGGGTTAAAACCAATGACATTTATACAGATGTAAATTACGTAAGTCATAAGTGCATCATGAACATGAGACGAGAAACTCGAAACAAGGAGACGAGAAACGCGAAACAAGGAGACGAGAAACGCGAAACAAGGAATAACCAACTCTACATAGCGTAAAATGGGACAGCTGACATCTATCGACGGTAATTAAGCCTTTAAACACGTCTTTCTGTCTTTTCGCGCCAAATCTCGACGCTTCCACGAACATAATGAACCATGAGAGTATACATCTTAGCGGAGAAACTCATTTACAGGGGTCAGCATTCAATTGTTAGCTCTTGAAAAATGTCAATGTGTTATCGTGTAAAAAGTAAACGGATGTTAAGTAATGGGACATTTAGTCAATAGTAAAAAGTCAAAAGTCCTAAAACTCGGCGGATAAAAAGTCGACTTGGAAAAAAGTCAACGGTGAAAAAGTCAAACGGATAAAAAGTAAATTGACGAAAAGTCAACAGGATAAAAAGTCAACTGTCAAAAAGTCGACATGAAAAAAAGTCGACGGACCAAAAGTCAAACGGATAAAAAGTAAAATGACAAAAGATCAACAGGGTAAAAATTCAACAGTGAAAAAGTCGACATGAAAAAAGTCGACGGACCAAAAGTCAAACGGATACAAGGTCGTGACAAAAAGTCAACAGGGTAAAAAGTCAACAGACGAAAAGGCAAAAGGGCAAAAAGTCAAAAGATAAAAAGTAAACGGACGGAAAGTCAAGGGGTAAAAAGTCGACGTCGCTAAAAGTAAAAAAACGAAAAGTCGAAATGGCAAAATGTCGAAGGATAAGTCGAAATGGTAAAAAGCCAACGTCGCTAACAGTCAAAAGATGAAAAGAAGAAA
>JAXIVJ010018017.1:0-24536 GCA_036785665.1 Chirona hameri | reverse complement strand
GAAAGCAGCAAGGGGCAGAACGACTTTTCCGCACATAAATGGTCCCTGTGGATCTGAGGGAGCCTGGGGGAGATGGCTTGAAGAGATGGTCCTGGCCTGGTCCCCACTATTAGCTCTTCGGTCCAGCAAGCTGTGCCGCTTGAGTAGCTTCCGGTTGCCCCGCGTCTTTGCGTTCGCGTCGCCTTTTTCGGAACTCGGCAGACTAGCTAAACATGTAGCCCGCTTGAAAGTTAATATTTTATGAAGGGAGTGGGGCTCTGGTGGAATTCATTTTACCATTTTCCAAATTTGTATAAGCAATTTCGAAACTTGTGTCATGCCGCGAAGCGGCGCCAAATTTCCACTTCGTTGACTGTGGATAGCTGAACTTTGACTGCAAAGGCAATTTTTACGATAAATTGTTAACTTTCCCCGCAAAAAGTGGTGTGTGTGTCGGGGGGGGGTCAACCACCCCTCCTTCTGAGAGTGGGAGGTCGGGGGGACTGTCTCCCCGATTCTCCCGTCGGCGACGCCCCTGCAACGGATGCAATTTCCTTCGTTTTTCTTTCGGAGCAGCGGTGCGTCGAAGGGAAAACGAGGGAAATTTCATCCGTAACTGACTGAGCCCATTTCCACGTCGCAGGGGTGTAGGATCCTATTCAGTTGAGGGGGCTTCAGCCCCCCCCCCCCCCCCCACACACACACACACACACACACACACACACACACACACACACACACACACACACACACACACACACACACACACACACACACACACACACACACACACACACACACACACACACACACACACACACACACACACACACATGGCTTAAGCCACCCTAACTTGGACGAGGAAGTGGGTCAAATCCGGGGGAAAATCTGTATTTTGGTGGATTTTGATGGTACTTTAAGCGATTTTCTCAGCTCAGCCCCCTCCCCCTCCCTTCCATAACTTTCCTGGAGAAGGTACGCCCCTGCCACGTCGTATTTTTCATATTCCAATCTTGATTTTAATAGGAATTACATGCAAACTAGAATCAGCTTCCGCCACAAAAAGTGTGTGTGTGGGGGGGGGGGGGGTCAACCCCCCGGTTTTCAAAAGTGTGGGGAGGGGGTCGCGACCCCCCCCCCCCCAATTCCACGTCAGCGACGCCCCTGGTCAGTATTGATAACCTACTGATAGCATGAAAGCCAATGTTCTTATCCGAGCTTTGGGTTAGAGTGGGACATACGACCAATGCAGTTGGTACTTGGTACCGTACAACCATAAGCCCCAATTGTCATCATCATGTGTTAGTGACACCCATGGAATTGCCAAACTGACCTTGGTGGCATAGTGGAGGAGAAATGTATATTTACAGCACTAATTACTGCAGAGAGCACTAAAATTAGATTCACGACTGTGGCCTTGGTTTCAATGCATTGCTCTAAAATTGTATTCACAACTGTGGCCTTGGTTTCAATGCATTTCAAGGCATTTCGATGCTCAAATTTTCAACCATAGTGCCAGGGGCCAGTATCAGTTGATGGCATAGTGGGAGAGAAATATAAATCTAGAACATTCTAAAATTAGATTCATGACTGTGGCCTTGGTTTCAATGCTCCAATTATAGAACGGCCGGTAGCGTGTATTTTTCAAGTCTGGATTATGGGTTGTAAGCCACCTGTGTGTGTGTGTGTGTGGGTTTTGGCTCCCAAGACACCGCCGTGTACTCAATTTCCCGGGCAACGCCGGGTACCCCTGCTAGTAAAAATATATATCTCATTTCGAGGATAATCCTATTATCTCTTTACGCCTACGTTCCAAATTTTCCCGAAAGAGTATAACAGAAATAGATACGCTATCCCGTAATGTTTGCACGCAAATAATTTCCCAGAGAACGCAGAGTGCCTAAATCCGTTCAATCCGCTTTGCCCACAGGATTCACTGACCTGGACATTCTCAGGATAAGTAGTGCCGAGACTGGAATGACTCGTCTTGTAGCATAAGTCTCCTTCGATGGTACTGCACATTGTTCTGCAGTGATATTTAGGCGGCATCCGTCAGTCGCCACTTCATTCGCTGACTCAGTTTTGGATCGTTGGGTCAATCAATAGCTTTCCTCGCTGTAAATGCAGAGCAATAAACTCTCATTATATCAGGACAGCATGATTGGCGATACAAGTTACAACCCATATAAAACAATGCACCGACTCACAGAGATAATTATATATGTCGTTCATGCCACATTCATGACGTGCATGCGCTGTGATTATAGCTTTTCTCTCTCACCCCAATGTGACATTTCCGCCAAATGACAGGGAGCTCTTTATTCTAAGGCTACGGCAACTGTGCGGGAGCCCACCCCACATCTGACCTTGCCAGTCAGGGAAGTGGTCCGAAGAGCGGGCGGTACCGGGATTCGAACCCAGGTCCTCCCGCTCCGCAGACCACCCCACGCAGCTAATCAGGCCGCATCGCGAAATTAAGATTGTTTGGTGTTCTTGTGGACTCGAACTAAACGAATATGAAATAACAAAGTAAAAAGGGTACAACACCCGACAAACCACCACGTGCCTATATTAACACGTCAGACACACAAGGGCGGCTGCCATACGGTTTACCATTTACGGGGTCTATGTTTACCATTTTGCAAGCAACTATGTAATCAAACTCACTTTAGATGAAAGTGCTTTTCAGACGTTTTTCTTTTCACGCTACTTTTCACACCAGTCGATTGTATTGACTCGTTCCCGGGTCGCAGGCGCAGTCGATGGAAAGTCAGTAACTCGGCAACCCATTTTATGGACCTAACACGTGGCGTACCGAGCATAGGGGCATTCAGGGCATGCCCTGGTCCTTTGGACCCGAGGCGAACCTAGACTTTGTTTTCCAGAATAAGCCTCTATATACTGTTAGGAATGATTGAAATGTCGCCCTTCTCTCAGAGTTTCATCCTTAGTCCTCAGACGTTCATATCCACTCATATCCGTTCACAAATACAAAATGTCGCCAATATTGGTGGCGCCCCCTTCGATCGGGTGGCGCCCCTTAAGGTAATGTCCTGGTCCTTTCTGAATTGTTGCGCACGCCACTGACCTAACACAACATTCTTTTGGTGCATACAGTGACTCCATAGGGTTGGGAATATAATGTAACGGTAACGAATATAACCATGCTCGAGTTGAAGGTCAACAATTGACTCGCTAAACAATCTCATCACATTTACTAGTTAAATGCTGAATTATAGAAGTGTCAAATGCGATATGGTGTATTAGCAGTGACCAGTGTGTTATGGCACTAAATATTACGCACTGTAAAGTAGGTACACAGGTTTACCGTTGGTATCAACTATATGCAAATAAAATGCACTGAAATTTAATTAATCTTATGCTTATTTCTAACCTGCATAAAAGTGAAAACACCAACCAACGGAATTGTATCTAATCGGCCCGCAAAATAAACGGCCTCTGATGTTTGACGTCATAGCCTGCCTTCTGCAGGCCAGGTGCGGCCCCAAACACAGGAAACCCCTCTCAATGTCAATCACTCAGCCTTTGTATCAAAATCGTTTCCGATGCCTAGCTTTGAAACTCATGGCATCGCTTCTACGAATTCTTCTTCGAGAGCGTGTACACAAAGCCCCGTAGCAATGACTGATCAACTCAGAACTGAGGATTAAAGTAGCATGCGCCTGTCTCCTGTGGAGCGCGATACGGCTGTTATCGTGGTAACCCGTTGGCTCAGCGTCTGTGGGAGGAATGCAGGCGCAGAGTGACGCACCAGATGACTCACTAATATCTGCTATACCTGTCAGAGGAGGCTGATCTGGATCTTTTAGCGGTGATCCTGTCACGTTCAGAATTACCGTCTCTACATCCCGCAGGCGTAAAACATATGTCACTTGCATTCTTGCCTTCTTGGATCAGATAACAGGTGAATTAGCAATCCCGACAGCGACAACATTTATTTGCATTATTTTCCCAGAGAGTGCGCTTGAATTGAATTGACTAGGAGGGACTCGTGAATATATAAAGTAAAGTTGGGCATATAACTATGGACCCCAAAACAATGATTTGTAAAGCCAATACAAACAGAAGCCGACTTACTGTGTTGAAGGAGACGGCTCCAGAGCTGAGAAGAGCTTTTACGGCAGCTAATAGCACTCGTATCCATTAATGGCATTTGTGCCCTTGAACCAATAGTGTGATTGTGTCTGCACGTCGCTCGTATCTACTGTTAGTTGATCACCGTATCTGTGAAGCGCGGTTTACGAGCCATGGGATTACCCTGCAGCTCCACAGCGTGTAGGTGGTGTCGGAGAACGACCGATACAAACAGCAAGGCTCACCTATCGCTCATCTAAGGAACGACCATCGTCACCAAAAGGGGTAGTACCTGCCTATAATGCGAGTTGGGGCGTAGCTCGCACTTCTTCAACCGCGGAAATCGCTTTGCATTATACCTGATTTGTATCCTGGCCAGCTTATGTTAGAAACTTCTTTTATTGAACATTGGTAACATCCGGTTGCCACTTGGCACTTGCCAACCAGCTGAGCTGGTGTGCCAGTTGCCAGGTGATTTTACCGGTGAGCTTGGCGCCTGTATACTGTATAGTGACCACTCCGATCTTCCTGTGCCCGTATAGGCTATCTATCTCAGCAGGCTGCCCCGAAGAAGACCGGCTCTTCAGCACGTCTCCAGCACTATCGCTGTAGCTCCGGCCGCCGCCGAGTCAGCAAGATTGCCGAGCGGGCTCCTCCCTCCCCTTCAGCGGCTCGGAGCGACGTCAACACCCTGCAATATCCTGCACTGAGCTGCTCTCCTCGCAGGACAAACATGCAGTCCCGATTGCCGTGCGCTGGACGATAAATGCAATGTCACAGTAGCGGAGATGAGTGTTTTTTCATCAATGAGATGTCTTGAAATATCGCAGACCGGAGGTAAAGTTGATTAAACATGAATGGAAGTGGAAGTGTGTAATACATATTTATTGCCAGACGATACACACTTCACAATATTCAAGAGCCGAGAGTGGTATGTATGTAAATGCGGAGGCAACGACAGCATAGGGCGCATAATACTGAAAGACGAGCTGTCACACAGACATAAGCACCTTCCTCCGACGCGACCTCATTTGCAAATAAGCAGTGACGTCATGCATCTAAATGCTGACCACCTTCTCATCGCAGATTAAAGAAAACGTAGCCATCGATATGCTTAGTGGTGGTGTTATCGGCGATTTTTTGGGAAAGCAGGCATGATTTGGCGTTATGCGAACGTTTAGTTTTGGTATGAGGCCTCCATTAGTAACTCGCCATTCGCTGCGCAAAACTTACCGAGTGAATTGCAGTATTGATTGGAATGACATGATGAATTGCCATGACCAATATCTGAATGCTGATTGCGGGTTTTGTACAGGGTATGGTCGAACGGTTCAATGCAGCCGAAATTGAGCAAACCTTTGAATAGAATAGACCAGTGCGGTCTAATGATGACTGCATGCATCAGAAAGGAATGAGAATAGAATAAGAGAAGAGAATAGAATATAGATGAGGTCTATTCTTACAGGTGAGTCCGTGACTACGCATTAGCGGTAATAATGATGCAAAACCAGTGGCGTATGCAGAAATTCACAAAGGACCAGGTCATTGCCTTGAGGGCGCCACCCGATCGACAGGGGCGCCACCAATATTGGCGATAATTTTGCAGGCCTGCAAAATGAACTAACACGGAGTGGCGCCGTGGCGCCCTCATTGGCCAGAGGGGCGTCGTGACTGATCAGAGGGGCGCCAGCATTGCATGGGCGCCTCGGGTCCAAAGGACCAGGTCATGACCTGCGTGACATGATACTCGGTACGCCACTGTGCACAACGGAGTTATTCTTGGATGAAACGGAGATTTTGCAACTAAAATGCTTCTTATCCTGAAGCATGCAATCTTCTACAAATTGGCTGAACTCACTAATCTCGGACTGGGTGTTTAGCTATGCAACTTGAAGGTTGATTTTTTGGGTAGAATGCCATCCATCTGAACATGCGGCAGTTGTTCTGCCCAGCCAGGTTTCTTTAGGTTGCTGACATTTCTTATACTAACCAGCGGCTCTTTTCTGTCTGTTTGCAACTACGAGTTGCCGTTCTCTCTTCTCGAAGTCGCATATTCCAAAAATGTACATGGATTGACAGGGATGTATTCACCATCGCTATTCACACCGGTCTCCGCCTCACGCTGTAAACGCCTTACCGGGATGCGGGTCTCCACCATACCTATTCAATGCACTCGGCTGCTGCTGAACCTTGACCGTATTCAGGGGCGGAGCCAGGGGTGGCAAAATTGACTGAGTAGGTACGCATGTATACTCTACTGGGAAAAAGTGCCACGGAAGTATACAATGCTTATAAACCTCGCGACAAACAAGATTAAAACCCAACACATTTCGTCCTATTTTTGTGTTATTAATTAGCTGATATAAGGTATCTGTTTTTGCAAGTTCTTCAAATATTTTAGCACATTTTATTTTGATACCGGACCCATACAATATTACTAGCATCGTGTTTTTAGCATAGCATCGTGTTTTTCAGATGGTAGACAATTTATAATTAGCAAATAATAGCTTCTGTAAGTATAGCATTGGAACTCAGTACGTTGGACAGGAATTAGGAAAAGAATCGAGTATACTCGTTGCTTACATATGTAACGGTTGTACAATATTTCAGTGGCGCTGTTCCCTAGGGAAACCGCCAGTCGTGCGCGGAACCAGCGGCGCCTTTGTCATGATAGGGGTTGCGGGTGTTGCTCCGGGATTGGATCGGTGTGGAGATTGTGGCAGCAGGGTCATGTGGAACCATGCTGATTAGGGTCATGTGGAAGCATGTGGAACAATACAGAGGTTCGTTATGAAACTGGAGTGGTATGAGAGACGGCGACGCTACCTGAAAGGCAGGAACAGGAACCCGCAACACATAAATGTAAGGCAATGTTTTAATGTTGCGGTGGGTAGAGGTTAAGTACCGAATAAAGTATAATTATTTCGTTATTATTTCGTAATTGGTATAAACATGCAAGTTTATTAATGTCAAGACAATTCTGACATATAAAGACATAGGAACAGCAAACACACCACCCGGTGGACGCGTTTCGTCTTACAGAATTCCTCGGCACCGTATGATTATACTAATTTATACACGTGTGTAGCGATACATGACGTGTGTCGCTAACT
This sequence comes from Chirona hameri, assembly GCA_036785665.1. Lineage (NCBI taxonomy): Eukaryota > Metazoa > Arthropoda > Thecostraca > Balanomorpha > Balanidae > Chirona > Chirona hameri. The sequence goes on along the minus strand of JAXIVJ010018017.1, from coordinate 17,349 downwards.
CTTTTAGTTATCGAGATATAAACGGTTTGGTTGGACACCCATATATATATAGGTGAAATTTGACTTTTGATGAACTCTGGTGATCTCAATATTGACCGGCATAAGAATTGACCGCTATACTTTCTCGAGTTTGTCTCGAGTTATCTAACATCGTTTTCCGCTTATCGCTACACCGTGTGTTTTTTGAGTTATTAGGGGGCGGCTATCCGCCCCCCTCCCGGCAGTCTGTGGTTGGCGCGAACCCCGGCTGTGCAGTGTGCACGGATTAACATTAATTATATTGTATTTCTTTAATTAAAATATTATGCGTCTGCCCTGCCCTTCTCGTCTCTGCCCAGTCGTGCCCCGCCTCTGCCCTGCTCTGCTCCACCATCTGTCTTGCCCTGCCCCACCTCTGTCTTGTTTTGCCCTGCCTTGCCTTTCTCTGCCTTTCTCTGCCTTGTCCTGCCTTGTCCTGCCTTGTCCTGCCTTGTCCTGCCCTGTCTTGCCTCTGCCCCGCCTCTGCCCCGCCTCTGTCCCGCCTCTGCCCCGCCTCTGTCCCGCCTCTGCCCCGCCCCTTGTCCTGCCTCTGCCCCGCCTCTGCCCCGCCTCTGCTCCGCCTCTGCCCCGCCTCTGTCCTGTCCCTCCCTGTCCTTCCCGTCCTATACCGGCCGCAGCTGACCACAGCCTGATGCTGAATCACGACTCGGGGCCATGTCTCGACAGAGCCGTATGTAATGCCGCGCAGCCGTATCACATGAAAATGATGCTCGGGCTTGGTTAACGAACCAAAAATGATTATCCGCCCAGGGTCCTGCCACGCCCAGCGGCGCCGGCACAGCTGTTGCATTGGCGTGCTCTCGGTTAGATAAGTCAATTTATATTTCCCGATACAGAGCGAAAGTTTTGGTCAAATTGGCGAATATTATGGTCATGACTAGATAGAATAGTTTTGATAGCAATATACATAGACTAACGTGACTAAAATTTGCATTGGTCGACGAAGGGAACTGTTCCATATATGTTCACAGCGGTCGGAATTCACAATTTTGACGAAACAGCACCGGTACAATTTTGACGGTGGCCTAAATTTTAGGGGTGGCAATGCCACCCCAGTGTCACGTGGCAGGGGTGGCAGTCTGCCACGCCTGCCCCTATGGTGGCGCCGACATTGACTGTGTTACCCGGCTTCGGAGGAGCACGTCTATCTGCCGACAGAATCAAACGGCCATAGGAATCGGAACTGCTGAAGTCTTTTGCGGGCACGTCGCCACATAATTTGGAGTTTTACCTATTTTCAGCACTAGCAGCCGAAGGTGAAACAGAATGCACTTTGAAAGGTCCAACATGTTTTTCGCATATTAATAAACTTAATGAGCGAAATCAGAGCCGGGACTGACTGCGACAGCCGACTACAAAGGGAACTGTCCCAAATTAAACACTCGGAGAACGGCAACGCAACACTTCGCCCTGAAAGTGTTGCGTTACCTGTCACATCTATTTTGGCGCTTGTTATTCACTATTCAGCTTGCTCCATTGTCCTCGACCTGCCTGGAGCTTTCCCATTGTTCTCCATCATGAAAGCAACGAAGCTAAACCTAGATCGTTTCTACGAAATACCAAGTGTATGGGCGACCAAGGTGAAGAACAATTTTCGTACGTTTAAAATGAAGTGATTAAATGATGTTTAAGCTCAAGTGGGTCAATATCAGCATATGATTCAGTGGTGACAACATTTTTGTCCGTGGTTATATTCAAATGCTACAAACGAACTGCATGCACGTCGTGCATGCACGTCTGCATGCAGCGGGGGACGTCGAGAAAAAAAGAAGATTGTTTCTACGAAATACCAATTGGGTATGGGCGACCAAAGTGAAGAACAATTTTCGAACACTTCTTATGAATTGAAAAAAAAGATGATGGTTGAGCTGAAACAAATTCAAAATAACATAAGAAAGGGCACATTTCATAGTTATTGATCAATTATATTGAAATAGAAAAAATAACGAACAGGAAAAGCATTTAAGAACCAATTTTTTCTTCAAATAGGTACTTCTCGAGTACCGTTGATTTCAGCGTGGAACGCTGTGTTTTGAAATTGAAATAACTTCGGTTCAAGACATTTAAATGCTTAATGTGAATGGACTTGCATATCAGTTGATCTCTTCAAGTGCTAGCTCCATTGTTGTGGGACGGGGTCATTATTTCCCTTCAATATCCACGCAGAACATGATCGCATTCAACAATTTGCGTACAAAGGCCGAATGAAGGCCGAATGGCCGAATGAAGGCCGAATGAAAAGAAAACACGGATGACGGAGAAAACAGCCCTGAGATGAGAAATACCAATACTGTTTGCACGTATTCTCTGTGCTATTTAATTACTAAATACTCTAGATGGGATAAACGAGTGAAAATAATGATTGCATAATTGTACGTGCATTTTGCCGCTATATAGAGCACTAATCGGACAAGGTCCACAGAGACCACCAATCCTATTTGTCATCGCCAATCATGGAGCTCGCTCGCATCCCTGCATCTTAGCCAATCTGCTGCTCCTGAATACTCCATCACGACTGCATACGGAGAAATGTCAAAGGGACTGTCCCACCTTCCCAACAGTTGTCAAATGTTCGCCGCTTGTGGTGCAAAATATGAAGTAATTGCTGCGGAACACGATTATGACATTCGTTTGTCGCGAACAGTGCTTAATTTAATTTTAAAAAAGAGTTAAATTGTAATATTTGGGTTGATGACGTCATATTGAGCTCTAGAGAGCTACACAGAAATCATTTACGCTGCCAAAATATGGGCACAATTATTTCGAGACAATTCTGGCGCTTTGAATACAAAACAAACAAATTACCAAACCATTGAAACGTAGTAAATATCTCCAAGGTTCATCTTAAAACAAGTTAACTACCATCACCATTTGGTAAAGAGAGACGTTATCGGCTTTAGACCCGTATTTAAATACACGTAGGGTTTATTCGTTTCAATTGTCAAGACCAAGCTCGAATTTCTTTTCGATTAGACCTATGTGGTTGTTTTAACTGCTACCCTACTATATTTCAATGCAAATCCAACAACATGGCTATCCCAAATCAAATATAATGTTAAGGTGGGACAGTTCCTTTAACCCTCGCCCGGGTAGGGCAAAATCACTACGTGTTCGGGTAGGGGGGGGAGGGTACGACCTCCCCCCCCGGCTTAGCGTTTCGTCCATAATTGAGCTATAGCTTCTATTCAAAGACGAGCGTATTGCTTGTGACGAGAGGAAACCGATGATATCCAATTTTAAGGTCTTGGGTCATTAGGTGACCTCTGAAGTCATGTCAATGAGCAAAAAGTCATCAAAATTGTAAATGCGTATAAATTGAATTTTATCAAGCTAGAATCGTGAATGAGCATATCATAGTGCTTAATGGGTGCCAAATTCGTAATCAGCGTCACAAAATGTCCTAAAAACTGTCAAATTCCAAAAAGGTCATGTCAGGTCATCTGAGGTCAGTGACCTCGGTTGACCTGTGAAAGCGCATGACCCCAGGGAAACATATACTTATGTAAAATGGATCCCAAATTCCAAATCAGCGTCACAAAATGTTCTCGAAACCGCCAGAAGCCCAAAAAAAGTAATCTGAGGTCATCAGAGGTCAATGACCTCAGTTGACCTCTGAAAAGGTCAATCGAGGTCACAATATCAGTGGAAACCACAACTGTCGCCTGGAAACACCTGTGCATATGCTCCTGAACAACAAACACTCGGAAACTGCACACGTTATAAGCATTGATACTACGGGACGCTAGCTGCGCCTGACATGACCTTGAGAAACAGGTCATAGGTCACGGGTCATGTGGGTTAGAGATTTCAGAGTATGTGGATTTTTCTTCTTCTTCAAAAGTAGGGTACTAAAAGTTTCATCGCAATCGGTTGGAAATTAAGCGAGTTATTCCAGAAAAACCGAGGGGGGTGGCATCCACACACCCCACCCTTTACCTGGGCGAGGGTTAACAGCTACACACCGTTATCAGTCAGGCCAATTCCCGGTGTTAACAGCACACCGTCACCGGTCAGGTCAATTCCCGGTGTTAAAGGGGTCACCTTGAAAGTTGTCTTGAAATTTGGCTATACGGGGTATTTCGACCTGCAAAAAAACGAATATGCCATTTGTTTGGACGATAGATGGATATCCGTCGAAAAATGGGCATGTTTCTCATTTCTCCTTCATGGCCATACAAAACTTCATGACAATTATGACGTCATGCATATGGTAACTTGGATATGAAAACTATTGCACACAATAACGAGGGACTTTATACATATATACGCAGGCTGCTTGTAACGTAAACAACCGTTGTGAGGAGCCGAAACAAGTTTCGGGGAAATGAAACTTCTTCTAAAAGGGGCCCACTAATCCTGTCGAAATTACTTAACGTAGGGAGCTAATTTTTTCACACAGCCCATTTTTCGATCTGCTTTACACATCTACTATCTCAGTTCAAAACCCCATGTTAAACCACTGACTTCGCATGCTGATTTCGAATTTGGGATCCATTTTACATAATTATATGGTCACCGGTGAACTATTCCCTTTAACAGCACACCGTCACCGGTCAGGCCAATTCCCGGTGTTAACAGCTGCACACCGTCGCCGGTCAGGCCAATTCCCGGTGTTAACAGCTGTACACCGTCACCGGTCAGGCCAATTCCCGGTGTTAACAGCTGCACACCGTCATCAGTCAGGCCAATTCCCGGTGTTAACAGCTGCACACCGTCGCCGGTCAGGCCAATTCCCGGTGTTAACAGCTGTACACCGTCACCGGTCAGGCCAATTCCCGGTGTTAACAGCTGCACACCGTCATCAGTCAGGCCAATTCCCGGTGTTAACAGCTGCACACCGTTATCAGTCAGGCCAATTCCCGGTGTTAACAGCTGCACACCGTCACCGGTCAGGCCAATTCCCGGTGTTAACAGCTGCACACCGTCACCAGTCAGGCCAATTCCCAGTGTTAACAGCTGCACACCGTCACCGGTCAGGCCAATTCCCAGTGTTAACAGCTGCACACCGTCACCGGTCAGGCCAATTCCCGGTGTTAACAGCTGCACACCGTCACCGGTCAGGCCAATTCCCAGTGTTAACAGCTGCACACCGTCACCGGTCGGGCCAATTCCCAGTGTTAACAGCTGCTCACCGTCACCGGTCAGAACAATTCCCGGTGTAATAACAGCTGCACACCGTCACCGGTCAGGCCAATTCCCGGTGTTAACAGCCGCACACCGTCACCGGTCAGACCAATTCCCGGTGTTAACAGCTGCACACCGTCACCGGTCAGGCCAATTCCCAGTGTTAACAGCTGCACACCGTCACCGGTCAGGCCAATTCCCAGTGTTAACAGCTGCACACCGTTATCAGTCAGGCCAATTCCCGGTGTTAACAGCTGCACACCGTCACCGGTCAGGCCAATTCCCAGTGTTAACAGCTGCACACCGTCACCGGTCAGGCCAATTCCCAGTGTTAACAGCTGCACACCGTCACCGGTCAGGCCAATTCCCGGTGTTAACAGCTGCACACCGTCACCGGTCAGGCCAATTCCCAGTGTTAACAGCTGCACACCGTCACCGGTCAGGCCAATTCCCAGTGTTAACAGCTGCACACCGTCACCGGTCAGGCCAATTCCCAGTGTTAACAGCACACCGTCACCGGTCAGGCCAATTCCCAGTGTTAACAGCTGCACACCGTCACCGGTCGGGCCAATTCCCAGTGTTAACAGCTGCTCACCGTCACCGGTCAGGCCAATTCCCGGTCGCTGCATTTGGAGCTGCGAAGGGATGTCCCTGGGTCCGAACCCACCATCATCCCCTCTGGTAGGCGGTCAGATGGGCAATAAGTGTCAGGGCGACGCCCCGCGCCGCGGGGAGCACAATCTATGCATGTATGCATGCATGCACGAACGGTACGTCATCGACGTCCAGAGGGAACGTCGCGTCATGGAGTTCTTGCAGACAGACGAGCTGACGCTGAACGTTAGTTCTACCCAGCCCAGCCCAGGCTATCCAAGCCCATATAAGCCCAACCATGTCAAACCTGGCTAAAATGAGTCATGTTAAGCGTGATCTGTGCCCAGGCAAGTAACTGATATTGGTGTTAGCGGGAATCGTAGATTCGTACCACTTCATTTTCCACGTACAAACATCAGCGCATAATTTAAGTGCAATAACTCGATTTGTTTTTGTGTAAGTTAAGTTTTACTTTCAGTGTAACTAGATATTTTTTTTAAAAGGAAAAGTAGGAGTTCGGCAGCTTCTCCACTAGACGTCTGACGTATAACATTTACCGGGGAAGGTTTGGCTGGAAACGGGATCTATAGGTCATGTGGTCCTATCGTCGAGCCCAGTCCTCACAAATTGTTTCCATATTATCATTCTTCGCACCCTCACCAGCCAAAAAAGGCCCCCATGAGGTGTACCGGTGTGAACCTACCTGTGGCCTGCGTCATGAGACAGCTAGTTGGTCCAGACTTTTCCTCGAGCACTGGCGTTGTGCTGCCTTCGACTGGAGACAGGCCGGGGCACGCGTCGTCTGAGGGGTCCTGTGACTGTGGCATTCTGTCGCTGGGTCGCTGTTGGTCACGGCACCACTGTGTCAGTGACTCGGACCGACACACGTCATATCACGGAACGACGCGGCACCCCACGGACGACACGGCACGGACCACACGGACGGCACGGAATGTCACCGCGCCACGGCACGGACGGCACGGCACGGACGACACGGCACGGACGACACAGAATGTCACCGCTCCACGGCACGGCTCGGCACGGCACGGACGGCACGGCACGGACGACACGGCACGGACGTCACGGCACGGACGGCACGGCACGGACGACACAGAATGTCACCGCTCCACGGCACGGACGACACGGCACGGACGACACAGAATGTCACCGCGCCACGGCACGGCTCGGCACGCCACGTCAAATCACGTCGTCGCCGCACGTACAGCGCGTCACGTCAGGTCTAGGAACAACTGACACCGATTAGTCAGAAGTACAACGCTCCTCCATGCACGCCACCAGCCGGTCGGCCGGTCTGAACCCGACTGCACTCGGCCTGCACAGGGGCTGATCAGAGCTCTGGGCACACCGCAGCCTTAATCCGCGCGGCTACCCACACAGAGCTGTAACCGCCGGCGACACCAACAATTTGTATGCGATGGCGGCCGTCGGCCGTCCAGTGTCCTGGCTTGTTCTGGTTTGTGTCATGACAGGTCCTGGTTTGTCCTGGTGTGTCCTGGGGTGGTGTGTACGTGTGTGGATCGGAGGGGGGGGGGGCACCCCCCCCCCTCCGTATGAGAGTGTGTGTAGGGGGGGGGGGACACCCCCCGACACACACACACACACTTTTGATAGCGGCCGACCCCCCCCCCCCCCCCTGCCAACACACTTTTTATGGCGGAAGCTGATTCTAGCTTGCATGTAATTCCTATTAAAATCAAGATTGGAAGATGAAAAATACGACGTGGCAGGGGCGCAGCTTCTCCAGAAAAGTTGTGGGGGGGGGGCTGAGCTGGGAAAATCGCTTAAAGTACCATACAAATCCACCAAAATGCCGATTTCTCCCCGGATTTGACCCACTTCCTCGTCAAAGTTGGGGTGGCTGAAGCCAAGTGTGTGTGTGTGGGGGGGGGGGGGAGGGCTGAAGCCCTCTCAACTCAGTGGCGTACCCAGGATTCACTCCAAGGAGGAGGGGGGGGGGGGGATTTTGATCAGGGGGCATAAGGTACCCCCACCAAAAAAAAACTAATCGGATTTGGCCCACTATCTTTTAAGAGGGGCATATTTTCAACATTTTTTTCCTTAACACGCGCAGTGGAGAGGGGTATGCCACTAACACGCAATGGAGGGGGGGGGGGGGGCTTTAGTGCCCCCCCCCCCTAAGATATCCGAAAGTATGAGAGCTAGACCGATCAAACTTACAGGATAGGTAGGTGCTACGATGGTCTACATTGTCAAAAAAAAATTAGTGACCTTCAGTCAATATCTTCAAGGTCAAACGAGGTCACGAAGGACAAATCTGGCTAAATGTCACAATTTTTGGAATTTGACGTATATGACGTCACAGGTCATCAGTAATGTGTCCAAAAATGTTTCAGGGGATGGACATTGACATTGTCTACCTAAAATGTGGGGGCATTTGAATCATCCCGATCCGATTATTGGTTCCGAAGATATCGCTTTGCCGACCTCGATTCTGGCCGCCATCTTGGAATGAAAATCCATATAACTCAAAAATTAATCGACCGATTTTGATTTTTGTTATGTCAAACGATCCACTATTGAATTGGTGTAAATGTCGCGTAAAAACCCCCGCTTCGTTTGCGAGCTATTTACGAAAAACATGTGGGGGCACAAAAGTGCCCCCCCCCCCTCCACTGCGGTTGTTAAAAAATGGGAAAAACTTTTTTTTCCTCTCGAAATAGGGTCCTTCGGGCCCTATTTCTAAAGGGGCACATACGGTCAAGGGGGCATGTACAGACCTTCAGGAGGTGGCAATTGCCGTTTGCCCCCCCCCCCCCCTGCCCTTTGGTATGCATATGCCTCAACTGAATAGCATCATACACTGCGACGTGGAAATGGGCTCAGTCAGTTACGGATGAAATTTCCTTCGTTTTCCCTTCGACACACCGCTGCTCCGAAAGGAAAACGAAGGAAATTTCATCCCTAACATGCAGGGGCGTCGCCGACAGGGGGGTCGGGGGGACGGTCCCCCCGACCCCCACTCTCAGAAGGAGGGGTGGTTGATTTTTTAGTTTTATCAGGAAAACCGGTAAAAAATGCGCCCCTTGACGGCGCTAAATAACAAGTACCTACTATAACATGAAAATCCACATAAAAAATGCTGCAAAGGCTTAAATACACGCAAAATGGGGGAACATTTTTTTCGTCATTTCAGCCGACCCCCCCCCCCCCCCCCCCTCAAAAATGCTCGTCGACGCCACTGTATGCAGCCTACCGCCTGACCTTTTTACAGGACATACCTGAGTGTTGTGGCGGAAACGTTCCTAATGGCTCAGACGAATGTCGGCGGCTCCAGTGGCCAACAGTCTAGCCGCAGCCACCAGTTTTCGGTTCTCTCTCACAGCCCTCTATTTCGTCACCTTCCACCGGCCTCCGACTCCGACCAAGCCTGGCAGACCAGTTCACTATCCTCGATCCGGTAAGTGATGCCCCGACACGTGAAGGGGGTTCACGTTCCCTGCCAACCGCACGCCACTGTCGACTGTCGCGCACCACACCACGCCGCTGTGCCCGTCAGTACCCGTCAGTATCCGCCGGTCCACACCACCGGCACTCGCGAGCATCCGTCAGTATCCGCCTCACAACACGGCCAATATCGGCCCCACCGCACCCGCCACCTGTATCCTGCCCGGCCGGCCGGGACGGGCGCTAAGCCGTGCTCAGCCCTGCACCGCTGCCGTCAAGTGCTTATCGGCCCGGCCAGCTGCGGTGGCGGTGAGCTCCCTGTCCGGCACCCGTCCTGCTGACGTCGTAACGTAATCATCACACCTACACCCGCCGCCGCCGCCACCGCCGCCACCGCCACCGCCACCGCCACCGCCTCCGCCTCCGCCACCACCACCGCCACCGCCACCGCCACCGCCACCGCCACCGCCATCGCCAACGCCACCACCGCCACCGCCACCGCCACCGCCACCGCCACCGCCACCGCCACCGCCACCGCCACCGCCACCGCCACCGCCGCCACACCTACACTCCACCGCCGCCACCACCTCCGCCACCACCGCCGCCTCCGCCACCACCGCCTCCACCACCGCCTCCGCCTCCGCCACCACCGCCGCCACCGCCACCGCCACCGCCACACCTACACTACACCGCCACCGCCACCGCCACCGCCACCGCCACCGCCACCACCGCCACCACACCTACACTACACCGCCACCGCCGCCGCCACCACCACCACCACCACCGCCACCGCCACCGCCACCACCGCCACCGCCACCACCACCACCACCGCCACCGCCACCGCCATCGCCATCGCCACCGCCACCGCCACCGCCACCGCCTCCGCCGCCGCCTCCGCCGCCGCCACCACCGCCACCGCCGCCTCCGCCTCCGCCACCACACCCACCGCCACCGCCTCCGAATCCGGCCAGCCCAGCACACGACAATGGGGTATGTCAGTTGACAAAGATGTAGATGGCGCTGATACACAATATGACCCAAGCGGCGATCACCGCCATTGGCGACAATGCATTAAGTCACTGTTTGAGGGTGGCTCTAAAAATAGTTACGATGGAAAATGCTACAAGGCCAAGTCTGATGTGGTTCACTGAAGCTTTCTGAGTTAAATGCTGCCATTTTGTTTATGGTATAAATAATTGGGGTTGCACAAAATCGTCCCGAAGTCAACCATGCGTGGCGAGCCGTCATAAGGGCGACCGGGCCGTCCGGCCCCAGCAGGCGATCGACCATGTCGTCTCGCCGCGGCCGGACGTCGTCTTCGGTGGCGAGGGCGGCGGCTCGGGTGAACGGCAGTATTTTAGTTTATCGTCATTATTTATATTTATCATACGATCAGGGCCACACAAGATGGTGATGGGAATGAGCGATGGTGCAGGCGGCGCAGAAGGAACAAGAGGAGCTGAAGGAGTGGCACTGAGCAGGGAATAAAATTAGACCATTTGCCATCGCATTTAGCAAGTCGTTGGTCCTGCCGTATTTTATACTAGTGCGGACCCATTTCGGTGGATCGGGTTTGGGTCCGGGGCAAAACCGTAGCCATCATTTCACGAGGAAGCAGATTTTGCATGGCCACGTGGCGGCACGTGCCACGTGGCACAAATCGAGCGCCGACCGGCACCATCATCTGTCACTCGCCGAACTCTATCGGTGTACCAAATTTGGTGTCGCTACATCAAAATTTCCCGAAATCCGAGGACCCCACGCGATAAAAGGTTTACCCCCCTGGGGGCTTTTGTTTACCCCCTCGGGGTCGGCAACCGCAAAGGATTTTCCGCACCCATGTGGACTACCCGCCCACCGAATTTGGTCGCCCCGCGTCCACACGTGTGGGCGGCACGTGTGGGCAAATGGATTTTGCAATGTCCCACGGGGCGGCACGTACCACGTGCCACGTGGCACCAATCGACCGGCCACCGGCACCGGCACCTGGGGGCCGAACTGGCGCATCGGACGGTGCCACGCGCGTGTTGCTGTGCCTCTTCGTCAGCGAGCTGTGGCCAAACGCCTCAGACAAACAAACAAACAGACAGACATACAAATCACTACACAAATAGGCTGCTGCCCCAGTATAAACCTCTGGTATTTGACTTCGTCAAAACCTACGGTTTTGATGAAAGTTTGTGTATTTTCCTTTAAAAAATCGTGGAGAGCATGGCGGTCTGTGCTGCTCCAGCAGGATGTCATAAACAGGTGTCGACAATACAATCTTCTGTTCAATCGAACTTCGAAGTTGAGTATGTTTTTTAGCAGTGTTTCAAACAGTACGCTCCATCTGTGGTAACATCGCAATTAAGGCACAGTGAAAGCCTTTCTTCCATATTTTGTATTAAATATATGAATGTTTACCAGTTTAACAATCAAATGTACAACCATTGTTGTTTTGCCACCAATATTTTGTTGTTGTTTGGCCCGAGGTCACGGTGGATAGAAAGATTGCCCGCCCAGGAGCCGCAGCCAGCACCCCGACGACGGCTGCCGCGGCGAGTCGATAAGGTTGATCGTCCGCTGAGGCTGGATGGGCCGCTCGCCCTTATGGCGGTTCGCCACGCATGGTTGACTTCCGCGATTTTGTGCAACTCCAATTATTGATATCATCAAACAAAATGGTAAAATTCAACTCAGAAAGTTTCAGCGAACCACATGAGACGTGAGCCTTTAGCACTTTCGATCGTAACTATTTTTAGAGCCACCTTCAAACAGTGACTTAATGGCAAAAAAGTGACTTAATGACACCCCATTCCGCTGCATGGGGTGTCGAGGTGTCGCAATACTCATGCGGGGGATGTCGATTGACGCCTCAGCCGGGCGTATTGCGGGAGTTCGTTCACCACTGGGGGAAGCGTAACGTCACCGCTGCATGGGGTGTCGAGGTGTCGCAATACTCATGCAGAGGGTGCCGATTGACGCCTCAGCCGGGCGTATTGCAGGAGTTCGTTCACCACTGGGAGAGGTGTGACGGTCGTTTTTTTTCCCGGACCGGCCTATAGCCATTTTCCGGGTGCAAGACGGTCGCCGCTTGGGGTGTCGTGACGCAGACGCACGCAGACGGCGGTGCGGCGTTGGCTGCGCGCGCACATCACCACCGGCCGGTCGCGCCGCCGCGCCCGCTGAGTTGCGCCGCGACCTTGGCCGCGTGAGGTTGTTCACGAGTGCGTGCGTCGACAGTTGTCAGTGTTCAAGTTGAAATTGAGTTGCGAAAGGCTGTCAATCGTGCTGTCGTGATCGGAGTTATAAGTACCTAATTGTGAGTTGTGAGTCCGTTCTTTCTTGCGTTCTTTTGGTCTTAGAAATGTAGTTAGTTGTGAATTTGTGATCGATAAACATTAGGTATGATAGCGTCTATATGTTTCGTGCCCTCCCGTCACAACCAATTGCATTGCTTATCCGGTCGGAGCTGCACCGATCAAGCTTCTATAAACATATGATTATACGTAGCTGACTGTTGATCCATAGTAACTATGATTATTTATGAGTATGCTTGATGAAGATGATTTGTGATGTTGATACATGGATCTGTTCACAATAATTACCGTTTTTTTTAATACAATGGTTTTGCACGGAAATGACTAATTTGTAGTTGCTCAGATTGGAAGGTTGGCGCGAGTGGTCAGAGTCAGGTCAAAGTGCTCAGATTGGCATGAGTCTTGCGAGTTGCGACACGTCTCTGAGCCGGCGCCCGGCGGCGGCCATCGCCCGCCATGCGTATGCGTCACGACACCCCAGGCAGCGGCGACCATTACACCTCTCTCAGAGGTGAACGAACTCTTGCAATACGCCCGGCTACGGCGTCAATCGACACCCCTCGCATGAGTATTGCGACACCTCGACACCCCATGCAGCGGTGACGTTACGCCTTTCCCAATGGTAAACGAACTCCCGCAATACGCCCGGCTGAGGCGTCAATCGACACCCCACGCATGACTATTGCGACACCTCGACACCCCATGCAGCGGTTATCAAGGGTGTTACGTTAAACCTATACACCCCATGCAGCGGCGATCACGGTTGTTCCGGTACACCTCCCTGCGTGCTAAACAAAACACCTTCCAGGCGACGTATTTTTGGTTGTGTGGGCATCACACGGGCTAGGGGTGTTGACACCCTGCGCAGGTGTTGATTTTTTTTTGTGAGTGTGCAGCGGAGTAATTGGTCTGTAATACGTAAATCCTCCACTCGTTTCCATTATGAATAGCTTTGAAATAACTGCCAAATTAATGATTACCTACCTTCCTTTGATGTGCTTGTGCTGTTGGTTCCCCGACAAAGTCATCATCACTCACATTCAGTGCATCCATTCTATCTCAATTTATCGCAAGCACACTCCGCACCCAGGGCCTATTTTAAGGGAAAATCACTGGGGGGGGGGGGGGGGCAAAAAGGTACCCCATTTTTGGGATCATCTTTTTATGGCAAAAAAGTACCCCCCATTTTTTTAATCCGCGGATTTGGGCTGGTCACCTCATTTTGGTATTCGAGCTTAAGAATTTCACTTTTCGAATTCACAAAAATTGATTTTGTGGACATTTTTCCGATAAAAAAAATTGGGGTCAAAAGCCCAAAAAAACAAATCCGAGATGCCATTTAGAAGAGAATGTTATTTCCTTTCTGTTGACATTTTGTATTTCCAATGTGCTTTGATACTCTTTTTTTACGATTTTTCAAACATTTATTTTTTCCACCAAAAATGGCATGACATGACGTCATTAAAACGTTATTATCTCCAAAATACTACATTAATTTCATTGAAATTTGGCGAGAAGACGTAGAATTGATCTATCACAGTTTTAAACTTCTTGAGAAAATCCGGGAGGGGCAGATTCTGCCCCCCCCCCCCCCCCCAGCAAGGCGCGTGTCACCGGGCCTGCTTGAATTGCATCAGATGCGCTGTTTTGTCTATCATTGAAAGCAAGGGATACATACAAACTCAAAATTAAATAACTTGAGAGAAGAAAAAACTTCCGTTTTCATGAAGTTTACTCCTAAGATCATTGTTTTTCACGTTCAGTTCAGGGAACGCGCGGGGGGGGAGGGGGCATAGTTGTATTGCATTCCCCCCCCCCCCCCCCCCACACACACACACACACACATATTTATGTGTGTGTGTGTGTGGGGGGGGGGGGAATTTGCCCGTGATGTCCGTCCTCTGAATCCGACAGTGGGGGCGGATACCCTCCCCCCTTAGTTTTTTTTGGAAATAGCGGAAAACGACGCCATTTCGCGCCGCCATTTTTGGTACAACTGCTTGCCTATCAATTGCCCAAATCCTGTTAATTTGTTTACCTCGGGTCTCCTCAGGTCACGGCACTAAGTTAAGTCTAGTGATCCCACCTCCAAAAAATGTAAGGTCGTGCCGCAGCCACATTGTTTGACCGATCAATTAGATACTCACAGGATTTAATCAGGTCATAAACACCTACAATTCTGCTATTTCGGATGATTTTTACATCGGTGACCTAAGGTGAAGTATATTTTCTGACCTCCCAATTATAAGTCATTGGCGAAACAGGAAAATGCATATAAATCCACAGGAAATGTCTAAATTTGCCCAATTTTCACCAGATTCCTGCATCTTTTGCAAAATACAAAGATCCAGTGGCGGATCTACGGTTGGGCAAAATGGGCACTTGCCCCCCCCCCCCCCCCCCCCTTCCTCCCCTACCGCCTGAAATCGGCGCAAAATTGACACATTTCCTGATAGAGAAGAAAATCTAAGCAACTTTTACTAAGGTAAGCTAGCTTTAAATCAGCTATCAATGCATAAGAAAGCCAAATCCGATGCGTTTTCAGAATTGTGTAAGACTTTTTGGAATGTTGCCCCCTCACCAAAAAAACACCCGTTCTGGATCCGCCAATGCAAAGGATCCATGTGGTATTTTTATCCTGTAACCTCCACGAGGTAAAATCTTTTCACCCTGAGGTCATTCGTCATTGTCTTCCATAACTTGTTTACCGAACCAGTAAGGCGACGTAGTTGGCGATGAACGAGCGAACGCGAAGGAAATGTATGGTGAATTTCAACTCGACCAGGGAAATAGTTTCTGAGATACAAATACGTGGTGCACACGTGCGCACGTGCAGAAGCACCCCACCACTGACTTGTGTGAAAGTGGCGGCTAGAGCCCTTCATGGGACACTTTTTCAGCCCCCATCCCGTTCCAGCCCATTCAGCCAGTCCCAAACCCGTTCCAATCCGAATTCATAATTGATGGGGCTCCCATTATCACCCATTTAAGCATATTTCACTTTTTGTGGTGCAAAAAAATTATATGGTCTGTCGCAAACCCGTTACATTTCCAAAATGGCCCCATTCCCACCCATTTCCATCCCGTTCCATGGGTTCCATGGGGATTCCCATTCCATGAAGGGCTCTAGTGGAGGCTGAGAGATCCCTAACCACCTGACTTGTTATTGATTCGACACTGATTGAATCGATGATGAGAATTAAAATAACCGGTAACCTCATACTAAGTAAGTAAAGAAATAAATTAAGGCCGAAATTATATTATTGGATATTTCGCTATTGAAGCTTGGTCAGCAATCAAGCTTCAATAGCTTCAATAGCGAAATATCCAATAATATAATTTCGGCCTTAATTTATTTCTTTACTTACTTATTATGAGGTTACCGGTTATTTTAATTCTCATCATCATGAATTACCTCCCACAGAGTTTTCGCCACCTTAATTCTACTGTTTGAATCGATTGGAATTGTTCAATCAAAATTCCTTGAGTAAAAAATAATTGATTCATCACCATATCTCTTGATTCATGAATCGTGATTGAATCAAAACCTGCATCAAATCAAGGCTGATTGAATCAAAAGATTTATCGATTCTTAACGTTTCAAGCCATAGGTGCCGATTTATATACTTTTGGGGTGTCTCTCGCCCCCCCCCCATGTTGAGTTCAGCCCCCCAATGGTACCCTCGCACCCCCCCCCCCCCCATGATACCTGCTCGGCCCCCCGATGTTTTTGGCCGCTGGCGGATCCAAGAGGGGGCAAAGCGGCCAAGCCTGCCAAACCGCCTGAAATAGCCAACAAATTGACACGTTTCCTATTTCAAAAGAAAGTCTACGCAGCTTTGCAAAGAAAAGTTTGTTTTAAATCCCCTCTTTATGCATAAAGATGCGAAATGCGGTGCATTTTTTACATATTTGCCATGTTTGATTTTTAGGGCATTTTTCCGAAGAAATGTTTTTTTTTAATTGGTTTCTTTTAAATGATTTTTTTACTGGTCAAACACTATTTTGAGAATCTATTTCGTAGCCCTTGCCATATACTATTTTCTGACGTTTTTGCATTGTATTTTTCTCAAAACATAGACATTGTATGATCTCTTAAAGTTCAGCTTTTTTAATTCGCCAAACTCGTGTATATTGACGTCACTAAATTCGTTATATCTCTATTTTTTCTCGACAAAATGTCTTCATTTATGCACAGAAGACGTAAAATTGGTGTAGGAGAAGGTACCCAAAGTGTCACGTTGATATCGCTATTGGTTTTTGAGGTATTGCGAAAATTCGTCAGGGGGAGATATTTCCCCCTCCCCCAGTCGATGGTAGGTTAACATTGCCGTTTTACTAAGTAAGGATTCCAAGTAAGGACTCGGGTCTTCTGGCGGATGCAGACCGGCCCAAAACGTTGGTTTGAGGGGCCGTCTGACAGAATTCCCAAACTCATGAGATTTCGTCTGTTTTGTTTTCTTCTTCTCATTATTAATTGATTTGAATTGATTGAATCTCAATTGAATTGATACTGTCCATTGTACAAGTTGCCTAGAATTTCTTCAAAATGTGTGAATTTTCAGCCGATTTAGGTGGTTTCGGTAAAGCCATGGCGCCCCTTGGCTCCCCTTGGATCCATCCCTGTTCGGCCACTGGCGGATCCAGGGGAGGGGGGCATCAGGGGCAACCCCCCCCCCCCCAGGAATCTGAGGGGGGATTCAATACAAGTATCCCCCGCGCGTTCCCAATTTATCGTAAATTGTAAAAATTGTCTTTACAGCAGTCAAAATCCAGCTATCCACCGGAAAATGTTGCGCAGCTTCGCAGCATGACACAACTTTCGCAATTGCTTATACAAATTTGGAAAATGGGAAAATGAATT